>PQFF01000103.1:349558-361644 GCA_003547095.1 Diversispora epigaea | reverse complement strand
AAAGGACCTAAAGGACCTAAAGGACCCAAAGGACCTAAAGGACCCAAAGGACCCAAAAATTAGTTATATAAAGGATGGATTTTGGCCTGAGACAAAAGCAGTCAGTTTATAGTCAGATTTAGAATTTGTTAGTTTAGGATTCTATCCTTTAATTAGGAAGCCTTTTGTAACTAATTTATTTGTAAATTAGTCTCTTTTGTATTTGCAATTACCATTAATAAAGGTTATTATTACCTTGAAATTATCAGTATTATTGTTTTATTAATAATAATCAAACCCTTTGTATTGAACCGCCTACTTTATCATTTGGAGCGCCGTCTTGTGAGATTAGTAGTTAACACTAATCAATACACTTATTAACAGTAGTTATTTAACTTCTAGAACCTACCTATTAGTAGTAGTGGTATCTATTTTGACTAATAGTTTCCTTGAATAATATCTTTAATATTATTTCAAGAGTTCCTGTTTATCTCACGTGTTTATTAAGAAGGATAAACCTCCGTCGGTAACAATGACATGTATATATATCTTTAATCAAGAAATTTATTTGAATAGTCAAAAAATTTAAATAGAATAATTTTATCTTTTATAAAAAATTATTTCAACTTTTTTCTTCAAAACTACAATTTTAGGACTCTAAAATAATTTTGCATATAAGTATACTCAAGAATAATAATATACAATTATATAATCAAATATTTAATTTTATAATATTCATTATTTTTTTATTAATTATATTTTTATTAGATAAAATTATTTTTTTATATTTTTCAAGTATAAGGATTAAGTAAAAACTGAACAAAAGTTAAGTTAAAAATCAATTTTTTCCTATTGAAAAGAAAAGAAAAATTAATTATATTTATATAAATTAGAGTTGTACTATATTATTATTTTTTTTTGTTTCAGTGAGGCCTCGCCTTAAATTTTATTAATTAGAAAAATAGAAAGTTTCTTATAAATAAGATACATAACTTATTTTAATGACTATTAGTTAAAAATGAGACTCAGATTAACCCGAAGGGATATATCTCATCAGGAAATTTTAATAGGCGTAATATTTTGTAAACTTTTTGGTCCATAATTTCTCCGGAGAATTACGACACCCACAGAGATCTTGGAAATAATTTTCCAGAAATTTTCGAAATGTAATATTAGATTATTAATACGTTGCGAAAAAAAATCGCATAAATCTACGTAGATTTTACGTAAAAATTTACGTTTAATTTCGAAAGTTTTCGTATTTAATTATTTTCGCGATATTAATTTTTATATTAAAATTTTATAATTATTTATTTGCATATAATAATATAATAATAAAATAATTCTCTTTATTACGTTATATAATAAAAATAATATTTATACAAATAATATAAATTCTATAATATAAATAATAATAAATTTTAATTCGAATCTTTCCGTTATTCTTACACCGATGGTATTAAATTCACCTTTGATTTTCACGTACTTACGAAATTTATTTTTTTACTCGAGAAACAATTGATTCTCGTAAGATCCAAATGTCTTAAAAATATATCAAGAAAATTATATTATTAATTCAATTAAATCTATTTTACCTTAATACGTTATTTGAAAATCTCCGAAATGTTACAAATAAGTAAAAATTAAAATTGTAAAAAATAAATTATATTTGCAACTTACATAACTTACATTTAAAAACTCATGCATATAATCATCTTGTCCACTTCATTTTGTTCTAATAGCCATAATTCTCTAAAAGAAAATAAAGTATTAATTTAATTGTTTTGAAATGCTTCGATAATCTTCGAAAATTTTGTTTTTTGAAATATACAAATATGTAAAATTAAAATCATCAAGGAATATTATAAATAAATTATACTTGCAACTTACATTTAAAAACTCGTGCATATAATCCTCTTGTCTGCTTCATTTTGTTCTAGTAACCATAATTCTCGATTTAATTTAATCTTTCTATATCTAAAAGAAAATAAAGTATTAATTTAATTGTTTTGAAATGTTTCGATAATCTTCAGCAATTTGAAATATACAAATATGTAAAATTAAAATCAAGGAATATTATAAATAAATTATACTTGTAACTTATATTTAAAAACTCGTGCATATAATTCTCTTGTCCACTTCATTTTGTTTTAGTAGCCATAATTCTCGATTTAATTAATCTTTCTATATCTAAAAGAAAATAAAGTATTAATTTAATTGTTTTGAAATGCTTCGATAATCTTCGAAAATTTTGTTTTTTGAAATATACAAATATGTAAAATTAAAATCAAGGAATATTATAAATAAATTATACTTGTAACTTATATTTAAAAACTCGTGCATATAATTCTCTTGTCCACTTCATTTTGTTTTAGTAGCCATAATTCTCGATTTAATTAATCTTTCTATATCTAAAAGAAAATAAAGTATTAATTTAAATCATTTTGAAATCCTTCGAAAAATTATTAAATCTAAACTATTAACAAACCAGTTTTAATTCGAAACACTTTGAAAAATAACGTAAAGTACATAAATAAAGTATTAATATAGTACATAAATAAAGTTAAAGTATTAATATAAACTATTGTTTAATTATATATTTTCTATAACTGTAAAGTAATTCGTAATCTTTAATATATTTTTGAAAAATAATGCTTTCAATAGTAATTACAACTATACCTGCCGCCCAAATTCAAAATTCAAATGCCGAAATCCCAAATGCCGAAATCCCAAATCCCAAATCCTAAATTATAATTAGTATTTTTTGCCGAAATCCCAAATCCCAAATCCCAAATCCCAAATCCCAAATATTAGTAATTTGTGCATTTTGGCGTCCCAAATCCCAAATTATTTGGGATTTGGGCAACACGTATAATTACAACCCATATTTAAAATAACAAATACCCGTAGTAAAAATTAAGAAATAGTTTAGCAGTGTTTTATCTTGATATAGTTAAAAAAATTTGTTTTTTTTATATAAATGACAGTTGTTTTCTTGCTATAGTTAATCTAAATAAAAGGAAATCAAGAATTTATTATAGAGAATGCATAGAAGCATACTATAAAATATACCTTGGGATTTGCATTTATAGAGAGTGCATTTAGAGAGAATAAATATAATAAGTTATTATTATGTATGTATGGTGCATTTAGAGACACTTGTAGATGTATGCGCAATGTAGTGAAATTAAGTTGTAAACAAAAAATCATATTTTGTTTATATATAATTTTTATGTTACACAAACTATAAATTAGATTTTCAAGTAATATTATTTTATTATTAAATTTTACTACAAATATTTTTTTTATATTAAGATGCACTGAATATTATTTATATAATATTTTTAATTTTCAGATAGTTCCGAATTATTTTCTTCATTATTATTTTCTTCTTCATCTTCATTTTCATATGATCTTTTTTTCATATTTTTTATTGTAAGTATTTTTGCATTTTCTTGCATTTTTTCGAGAGGTAAAAAAGTAATCTCCTTTTCGACTCTAGATTTTTTGTTTTTGCGTGATTCATTTCTTGGTGCTAGTAATGGTGACGGTGTCGCGGGTGTACTTTCATACTTCCCACTTACGGTTCTTTTAAGGAGTTTATAGTCCTTCCCATTAGGTACAAGACTTTCAGTTTGGTTATTACTTTATCTTTAGAAGGCATCAGTTAGTTTTTAGTTAGAACTAACAAACTAATTATTCTTTCAAATCATTATAACTTCATTACTTTCATTAATAACTTCATTATTAATAATTACTTTTATTAATAACTTTACTCATTAATAACTTTCTTTAATAATAAATCCTTTTATTATTAATCTTAGAACTTCCTTTATTATGAACTTCCTTTATAGATAACTTCCTTATAATTCATACTTCAGATACTTCCATACTTTATTAAAGATTACATCTTTAATCTTTTAGTATTTCCTTTATTAAATAACTTTAATAAACATTATGTCAAATAAATACGATAATAATTACTTTAATTACTTTATTTAACATTTATTAATATTTTATTTAATGATTACTTCCTAATAATACAATTATATTTTTATAATTATAATATTAATTTCCTTTGAGCTAAAACTGAAAATTAACAATTTAGAAATTAACTAGCTGAGGGAACTAAATCAAACAAGTTCCCTTTTTATATTTTTCTAGACTACTGTGCCACTAATATCATTGGTTAATATATTTATCATATAACTTACTAAATATATACTATATGTTATACTAATGGTTAATACTAATTAATACTATAGTAATAATTGTTACTAGATAATACTAATTAATGATAATTAATAATAATTATACAATATTTTGTGTAACTATATTACATGAACATGTGACTTGTATTACTTACATCTTATGTGACTAAACTATTTGACTTCTTATTTATATGTTAATAAATGTTATTAAGTATTACTAATTGTTATTACTATTTTGATATTTATAATTTCATCTGTTAATTAATTATTATAGGGTTAAATAATATAATGATTATATATTTTAATATATTTTTATTATGGTAATTTCATCTGGTAACAACGGTGGTGATGACTCATTTTCAGATTCGTCCGAAGAGTTACAAAACTCTTCTTTATTGTTTAATTTAAGCTATAAAATTTGTTAGAAAACTTAGAAATGAAAATTTAAAGAAAAAATATTATTAAAGAGAATACTTACTAAATTTTCTTCATATTTTTCCTTAATAATATCCTCAGTTATCTTTATGTAACAATTATTAGGGTTAAGAATTATTTGAGTAATCGCGATCACTCACACTACGTGAACGTTCAGAACGTCACATGATTTGCCCCATACTTTATCAATTATACAACTCATATAAGTTGTTTCGGGATCTTTTTCATCAATGGGCTTGAAAATGTTTTTATAACATTCTTTTNTATGTTAATAAATGTTATTAAGTATTACTAATTGTTATTACTATTTTGATATTTATAATTTCATCTGTTAATTAATTATTATAGGGTTAAATAATATAATGATTATATATTTTAATATATTTTTATTATGGTAATTTCATCTGGTAACAACGGTGGTGATGACTCATTTTCAGATTCGTCCGAAGAGTTACAAAACTCTTCTTTATTGTTTAATTTAAGCTATAAAATTTGTTAGAAAACTTAGAAATGAAAATTTAAAGAAAAAATATTATTAAAGAGAATACTTACTAAATTTTCTTCATATTTTTCCTTAATAATATCCTCAGTTATCTTTATGTAACAATTATTAGGGTTAAGAATTATTTGAGTAATCGCGATCACTCACACTACGTGAACGTTCAGAACGTCACATGATTTGCCCCATACTTTATCAATTATACAACTCATATAAGTTGTTTCGGGATCTTTTTCATCAATGGGCTTGAAAATGTTTTTATAACATTCTTTTACGGTCAGCAATTTTTTCCATTCAGAAACTTCCTCGAACTTCGTACTATTGATTGTTGACAATGAGAAAACTTCATGTATGACAGTTTTTACTTTTACACTCAGTCCTCCCCAAATACTTCGAAGCTTTTCGATCATCTATTAAATATTTTCATTTTAATTAATTACAGATCTAAATTTAATTTAAAATGTATTTTAAAAAAAGACTTTTATTACAGATTTTCTAATTGTTTTTTCGAAAAAAGACATCCATCTTTTTGTTCCCAACGATTTGTAGAATTCCGGAAATATCTCTCGGACATATTTTTCTGCGGATTCTCAGAATTCCTTTGGTGTGGGGTAGATACAAGTTTGGAAAAGTTCCTTCGCGGAGTTAGCAATAATTCGTTATATAAAAAGTTATTAGTTATAAAATATAATT
Source organism: Diversispora epigaea (assembly GCA_003547095.1). Lineage (NCBI taxonomy): Eukaryota > Fungi > Glomeromycota > Glomeromycetes > Diversisporales > Diversisporaceae > Diversispora > Diversispora epigaea. The sequence continues at coordinate 355,827 of PQFF01000103.1, read as the reverse complement.
ATAATAGTAATCTTTCGAAAACATTTAGAAATAAAAATTACTTTATTAAAATTTTTATCTTTTATGTTGAAACTAATATCAGCATCTACTTTTTTAATGTCAATTTTGATAGAGTCTTGATTTTTAATTACAAGATCAATTTTTTTCTCAAGATCAATAATTTTATGATATATTTTTGCTATAATTTGATCGTTACTGCCTATAGCTTCACGATTTCGAATAGATCTAGATCTTGAGCTTGGAATTAGAGCAGTTTGAGTAGCTGTTATTGAAGTAGAAGTTGGAGAAGTTGCAGTAGTTGAGGCGGTTGCGATAATTGGGATAGTTATGGTAGTTGGAGAAGTTACAGTAGTTGGAGAGGTCGCAGTAGTTGTAGCAGTTGCGGTAGTTGGAGTAGTTCTATGAGAAAAATGTTTCTTGTAGTTGGGCATGATTCTCTTAAGTCAAATTTGAATTCTCATTTATTAATATACGTGTTGTCCAAATTCCAAATAATTTGGGATTTGGGACGCCAAAATGCACAAATTACTAGTATTTGGGATTTGGGATTTGGGATTTTGGCAAAAAATACTAATTATAATTTGGGATTTGGGATTTTGGCATTTGGGATTTCAGCATTTGGATTTTGAATTTGGGTGGCAGGTATATTTATTAATATTATTTTTTTCATATTATTACGAAAGTGCATTATAACGTAAAGATATATATAGAATTTTATTATTAATATTAAGTACTAGTAGAAATAATCTCAAATATACTTACTTGAATTTAAACGTAGAGATACAAAATATCGAAAAGAATTTTGGTATGAAAAATCAACGAAAAACAGTAAAAAAATAGAAAAAATAGGGTAATATGCAGTGTGGGAAATTAAATGATAAAAAAACATTATGAAAGATTGTATATTTAAAAGAATGTATTAGTTATTATTATTTTCATAAAGTGTAAAGTGTCGAAAGCATTTAATATCATACTTCTAGCATGTAAGATGAAAGGAGAATGAGATATTGATCTTCATTATATCAGGATTTACATTATATTTTGTAAACTGTATTACGGTTAGTTATATCAAGTATATCAATACGCATTTATTGTCCAAAAAATATTATAATTTTTATCTTTATTTCCTGTTATATCATGAAATATTGTATTCATTGTATTCTTATTTATCATAAATTATAGCAAGTGATAATGTCTTTATTTTCTTGTTATATCACGAAATATAACGAAAATAAAATAATAATTTTTATCAATTTATTGTATCTTATTTATTATAAATTATATTATGAAATATAAATAAAAATGAATATTCTTATTTACCATAAATTATAACTAGTGATATGTCTTTATTTTCTTGTTATATCACGAAATATAATGAAAATAAAAAATAATTATTACCCAAAATAAAAAAAAGTGAAAAATTTCGAATGATTTTTATAATTATTCATTATTAGATATTTATTGCAAGATATAAAAAAGCGAAACATTTGAATAATTTTCTTATTGTTCATCAGTAAATTTTTTTAAACGTAAGCTTTCGAAGTCCTTCACTCCGATAACCTTCGAATACCTCCAACATAAACGTAATATTTACGAAGGTTATTGGTACCGAAAACCTTCATTTTTATTAATAAAACGTAATACTCTGGAGGTTATTGATATCGATAACCTTTAATAACCTTCACTTTATCATAATAAACGTAATATTTGCGAAGGTTATTGGTCCAATAACCTTCAATAACCTTTGAAAACGAAATTATTACAATAACCTCCGACATAAAAAATTTCCTGATGTTGTAAAAAGGAAAAAAAATAAAATTAAAAAAATATATAAGTGTAATGAAAAAGAACAGTTAAAAGTATCTTAAAATTTCAAAAAATTTAATTTTTAAAAAATGTCTACAAGTTATAAATGTCTTTATTGCAATATTTGTTATTTTTCTAACCGTAATTCATATTTCCAACATGTAAATAGATGTATAAAACTTTACGATGTTAGTACAGAAGAATCCAATACAGAAGTTTCAGAAGTCACTGATATGTTATTAGATAATNACGAAATATAGTGAAAATAAAAAATAATTATTACCCAAAATAAAGAAAAGTGAAAAATTTCGAATGATTTTTATAATTATTCATTATTAGATATTTATTGCAAGATATAGAAAAGCAAAACATTTGAATAATTTTCTTATTGTTGTAAAAAGGAAAAAAAATAAAATTAAAAAAATATATAAGTGTAATGAAAAAGAACAGTTAAAAGTATCTTAAAATTTCAAAAAATTTAATTTTTAAAAAATGTCTACAAGTTATAAATGTCTTTATTGCAATATTTGTTATTTTTCTAACCGTAATTCATATTTCCAACATGTAAATAGATGTATAAAACTTTACGATGTTAGTACAGAAGAATCCAATACAGAAGTTTCAGAAGTCACTGATATGTTATTAGATAATAATGATTTTAATCATATAGAAGAAAGACAAAGTATTCAAGAAATAGAAAACTTACCATCAGGTTCTGAAATAACAGATCTATTTGAATATGGTGATTATGATGCTGATGTTTCAGTTTCATTAGAAGTCATCAGTAATATTCCAGAACGTTTTGAAGAAATTTTGTCTGAAAGTTTGCGAAATGAAGACTTAGATGTCGAAAGTTTGCAAAATGAAGATTCAAATATCGAATGTTTACAAAATGAAGACTCAGATGTCAAAAGTGAAAGTTCACGAAATGAAGATTCAGATGTTGAAGAGTTTCCAAATAAATCTTATGCCGATTTGATGACTCTTGTTATAAAATATAATTTAAATAACAAGCCGGCAATGCAATTATCAAATTTTTTAATAAGCATTCCAATTTATCCATTTCTCCCTTTCCTAAAAATATCGAAACTGGCTGAAAGTATATGGATAAAATGAATTTATCACGATTATTATATTATAAATATCGTATATTAGTGCATAATAATAAAGAATATTTTATAAATTATCAACCAGTTATAAAATGTATAGAAAATCTTTTATCAAATCCGGAAATTTCCTAGCTTTTTGTGTATGATTACAAAAAATTGGAGGTAAAAAATTTTATTCATTGTTTATACTGACACAAGTTAAAGATCACTAAACATATTATACATATTATTATAGATTGAAAATGAACAATCATATGGAGAACAATATACTGGAAACTGGTGGAAAAAAGTGAAAGAATCAATCCCATCGGTAGCACACATTTTGTTCATCATCTTTTATTCAGATGCAACTACAACTGACACCTTGGGTAAGGGGTCACTTTATCCTATATATATTTCTCTTGGCAATATTCCCACATGGAGAAGAAATAAAGAAGATGCTAAACAGTTATTGGGATACCTTCCGATTTTATCTGCTAAAGATGAGAGAGAAAAAAAATCCTCTGAATTTAAAAAATTAATTTGCGAAACTTTTCACAATTCTATTAAATTTCTTTTGGATCCATTATTTACAAATGATGATGATGATGGCGATGGCATTGAATTAAAAATTGATAACGAAATTTTCTGGTTTTTTCCGAGAGTTTCCACAATAATATGTGATTGGCCAGAAGCATGTACTTTTTCATTAACTTATAAATCAACAAATTCAAACTATCCTTGCCATTTTTGTCTAGTATTAAAAGAAAATTTAAATAATACACGTTTAAGGGATAATCAAATGGTACTTTATAACAAAGAAAATATGTTGCAATATTATAATAACAGTACAACTGAAAAAGCTAGTTTGGAACCAGTTTTCAATTATTTTTGGAATATTCCGTAAATTTTCGTGATACTCTTTTATATTGTTGAGTATATTCTAACTTTATATTATTTTTAATTTAGAAATATAAATGTTTATGTTACTACTGTATCCGATAGAATGTATCACTTGGATTTAGGTTTGTATTGTTACCAAATAGAGTTTACTAAAAAATTATTATTTGAAGCTGAAGGAAGATCATTAGTGGATAAAATGAACCGGAGAATTACATTAATTCCAAGGCATCCGGAACTAAAAATATTTTCGGAAGGATTACAATCGATAGCTCTTTTAACAGCAGATAATTATAGAAATATTATGAAGGTGATGGTATTTGTAGTTGATGATTTATTAAATAAGGATCTTTCAAAAATTTATGTGAAATGAAACGAAATGTACTTATTAAGTCGACAGGAAACGTTTAAAGAAAGTGATCTGAAAAATTTTCAAGAAGCAATTGAAAAATGGGCTAATTTATTTATTAAATTATTTGGTCAATTTTCGAATTCTGATTTTAAACTGCCAAAGTTACATTCATGGGTTCATCATATTGTTAATACTATTCGTGAATTCAGAGCCATAAATGGATATATTACAGAAACTTACGAAGCCTTATACAAGACATATGTTAAAATTCCATATCGTCTCAGTAATAAAAAAGATGTAAAAGAGCAAATGATGAAAACCGTAAATATTAACATAAATTATCATATAAAATTATAAAAATAACGGAAAATCTCTAATAAAAAATTTTTTTATTTAGATACGGAGAAAAGTGATAATTAAGCAAAACGACTTTGAAAAAAAGTTTAAAACTCTACTCAAATTTAATTATTCTTCGAAGTTATTTGAATTTGATATATTGGAAGTTTTTGAATTTATTGATAAATATAAAAATGAAACAAATTTAGATGAAAAAATAATAAAAGGCTTAGACCATTTTATTCAAAGTTTGAACTCATATTTTGATCTGTTTAAGATTTCAACTGCACAGGGTTGTTACATAAAAATATATAGATCTGTAACTTTGGAAAATCGTGCAATATTACGTACAACAAACATGTTTCACAAGCGACCATGGTTTAGTAATATCTCTGTAACTATGAATGATGAAGAATTTTTTAAATATCAATCTGATAATGGAATTTGTTACGCATAGGTATATATTATTATAATAATTCTAATTAATAAAATGTAAATTATTTGACTTTATTTTATTTTATTTATTTAGACATTACTTATAACAGAAGTATTTTTAAAGAAAGAAAAATCATTGCATCTTGCATAAAACTCCTCATAAGTCTTAAGGCTCGTGAGCCTAGCGAGCCAAGCCTGGTATTATAGGTTCACAGGCTCGCGAGCCAAGCCTAACTAAGGCTTGACTCATAAGACTCGAGCTACTTGCGAGCTTTATTCTGGGCTTGCGAGTTTATTCTAGACTCACGAGCCTTATGCTAGGCTCGCGATCCTTATACTAGGCTCACGAGCCTTATGCTAGGCTCACGATCCTTATACTAGGCTCACGAGTCTTATGCTAGACTCGCAATCCTTATGCTAGGCTCTCAAGCTTTATGCTGGGCTTGCAAGCCTTAGAATATATTTAAAATTTCGTGACTTTTAAATAAAGCCACATAATTTTTTTTATTTATTTTTATCCGTTGCTATTTAATTAACAATGGATAAAAATTATTTTAAAAAAAATTAAATTTCGTGGCTTTTAAATAAAGCCACGAAATTTTCTTTTTTAAAAAAAAAGTGATTTGTTGCTATTTAAAGTGACAGATCACTAAAAAAAATATAAAAAATTTATCTATTGCTATTTAAATAACAACGGATAAAAATTATTTTAAAAAAAAATGATCCGTCGCTATTTAAAGTGACAGATCAATAAAATATATAATTTATTCGTTGCTATTTAAATGGCAACGGATAAAAATTATTTAAAAAAAAAATTTATCCGTTGCTGTTTAAATAGTAACAGATAAATTATATATATTTTTACCGATTCATCGCTTTAAATAGCGACAGATCGGTAAAAAAATTATTAAAAAAAATTTTATCCATTGCTATTTAAATAGTAACAGATAAAATTTTTTTATTTTTAGCGATCTGTTGCTTTAAATAGCGACGGATCGCTAAAAAAAATACATTAAAATTTCGTGGCTTTATTTAAAAGTCATAAAATTTTTCTTTTTTTAAAAAAAAAAAGCGATCTGTCACTATTTAAAGCGACGGATCATTAAAAAAAATATACATAATTTATCCGTTGCCATTTAAAATAGCAACGGATTTTTTTTTTAAAAAAAAAGTGATCTGTTGTTATTTAAAGTAACAGATTACTAAAAATATTAAAATTTATAATTTATCCGTTGTTATTTAAATAGTAACGGATAAAAATTATTTTATTATTTTGAGTGATCTGTTACTTTAAATAGTGACGGATCGCTAAAAAAAATATATTAAAATTTCGTGACTTTATTTAAAAGTCA
>PQFF01000103.1:338082-348900 GCA_003547095.1 Diversispora epigaea | reverse complement strand
TTTTTTTTTTTTTAAAAAAAAAAGCGATCCGTCATTTTAAATAGTAATGAATCACTAAAAAAATTTTTTTTTTTTAAAAAAAAGTGATCCGTTGCTATTAAAGTAACAGATCGCTAAAAATATTAAAATTTATAATTTATAAATAATTTATCTGTTGCTATTTAAATAGTAACGAATAAAAATTATTTTATTATTTTGAGCGATCTGTTACTTTAAATAGTGACGGATCGCTAAAAAAAAATATATTAAAATTTCGTGACTTATTTAAAAGTCACAAAATTTTTTTTTTTTTAAAAAAAAAAGCGATCCGTCACTTTAAATAGCAACAGATTGCTAAAAAAAATTTTTTTTTTTAAAAAAAAAGCGATCCGTTGTATACCTGTCGCCCAAATTCAAAATCCAAATGCCGAAATCCCAAATGTCGAAATCCCAAATCCCAAATCCCAAATTATAATTAGTATTTTTTGCCGAAATCCCAAATCCCAAATACTAGTAATTTGTGCATTTTGGCGTCCCAAATCTCAAATTATTTGGGATTTGGGCAACATGTATAATCTGTTGCTATTTAAAATAACAGATCGCTAAAAATATTAAAATTTCGTGGTTTTATTTAAAAGCCACGAAATTTTTTTTTTAATATTTATAAATAATTTATCTGTTGCTATTTAAATAGTAATGGATAAAAATTATTTTATTATTTTTTAAAAAAAGCGATCTGTCGCTTTAAATAGGGAACGTCTAAAGCCATGTCCAGTCACGTGATTCTCCGATTGGCAGGTGGATCCGGCTGAGCGATCTATTACCTCCAATCAATTAAATTATAAAACGATTTTTTAGATCAAAAATAAAAATAAATAAAAAAATAAAAAATAAAAAATAAACTTTTGCCACTCTTGTCATCCATCCATCCATCCATCCACCCTTGTCTATATTAACAATGAAGAAATCCTGTAACAAGATAGTTTTTATGATGAATAATACATTTATTTATTTTTTATTATTAAAAAACCCGTTTTTTATTATTTTTTTATTATTTAATTTTTACAACATAATAGCGTGCACAATATTACAAGTCCAACTTTTATAAGAAACAAGTATAACAGAAGACTTACTTTTCCCACAATATTTTATACGATGAACCCGTCTGTTTCTTCAGCAACAAATATAGACTTACGAATTTCTAAAGAACTAACTCCTAGCCAAAAGCGCAATTTACTTTTTAATATTAGTCTGCCGCTTGAATTATTGATACAAGACTTTGACAGCAATTGGTGGCCACTTATTTCAAATGTTTGGACGGGATTTAATTCCAAAAAAAAAGCAAATGGCGATTCATCACATACATATACATACCGTTTAACCAAACATAACCAATCTAGCACTCGGAAGGAAGGAATCCCAAGTAATAAACGGCGAAAAATAAAAATTCGTCCATCTCACTTGTGCTTTGCTAAAATTAAAGTACAAAAGTTTGTTGCGGAAGGAAAAGTGTGTGTTGAGTGTTTTGAAAACTTACCCGACCATACGCACTTTTTGGAGGAAAGTGATAAGGTTAAACGTCCACAAGCCATTCGAAACCTAGTTGAACAGGAGGCCATAAAGAACTATCGTCCGCCAGCAATCCTTAATGCAGTAAAAGAATATGCGGCAGAAACAATGGATCTGAAATCAAGTGTAAAGGAGCTGAGACTTAAGGAGGTTACAAATATTAAATATAAAGTTCGTGGGACTCTTGATGTTCACCTTATTGGCAGTTCTGAACGAGAAAAAAATATTCAAGAATCAATTTTTTTTTTGGAACAGCAGAAGTATCAGGTTGAAAGTTATATGATTTCTAATAAATTCACTCACGGCTTTGTTTTTATACACCAAAAGCAGATTGAAAACCTTGAAAAATATGGATGGTTAACTCTTATCGATTCAACACATAAAACGAATCAATATGATTATCGCTTATTCACCTTGTATATTCGTAACAGATATAGCTGTTGGGATGTTGGTGCACACTTTTTTGTAAGTAATGAGGATTCTGATACCATCGCAGAAGCTTTAAAAATTATTCGACAATTTGCACCACACTGGAAACCTAGATATTTTCTTCAAGACCAAAGTAATGTAGAAGCAAATAGTATTAAATTGGCCTTTCCAGGACTCAAGAATGGTAAACAAGAGTGTGATTCTATTTTTTGCACTGTGCATCTCGTTCGAACTTGGATGAGTAAAATATATGATGTGAAAACTCGACAAAAAATGATTCAAGCAATGTACAAGTGGACTCGAATTGGATGTGAAGCTTTTATTCAAGAGGCAATTAATGAATGTCCAGTTCCAACTATAAAACAATATATTAAACGATATTATGTAAAAAATAATCATCAATGGGCACTTTGGGTACGTTGTTACCGGAGAGAATTACCATGGTCAAAATATACTAAAACACATGACCATAATATCAAACAACCCTGTACTTTAATAGAATCTATTATATATTAACAGAAATAGTAATATTAATATAATAGTCTTATTTAATAATTAGTAACATTTAACAATGACTAGTAACATTTATTAACATATATTTTAACAAACCAAATAGTTTTAGTTACACAAATTATAGTAACACAAGTCACATATTCACGTGATATGGTTACACAAATAGTATATAATTATTAACATTTAGCATTAATTAGTAGTACTTAGTATCAATTATTATTACATAGTATTCATTAGTATTAATTAGTAGTATAACATATATTCTATATTTAGTAAGTTATATGGTAGATATAATAGCCAATAGCATTCGTGCACAGTAAGGCACAGTAATGGCACAGTAATGTGTTTGCCTATATAAACCNGCACTGTGCATCTCGTTCGAACTTGGATGAGTAAAATATATGATGTGAAAACTCGACAAAAAATGATTCAAGCAATGTACAAGTGGACTCGAATTGGATGTGAAGCTTTTATTCAAGAGGCAATTAATGAATGTCCAGTTCCAACTATAAAACAATATATTAAACGATATTATGTAAAAAATAATCATCAATGGGCACTTTGGGTACGTTGTTACCGGAGAGAATTACCATGGTCAAAATATACTAAAACACATGACCATAATATCAAACAACCCTGTACTTTAATAGAATCTATTATATATTAACAGAAATAGTAATATTAATATAATAGTCTTATTTAATAATTAGTAACATTTAACAATGACTAGTAACATTTATTAACATATATTTTAACAAACCAAATAGTTTTAGTTACACAAATTATAGTAACACAAGTCACATATTCACGTGATATGGTTACACAAATAGTATATAATTATTAACATTTAGCATTAATTAGTAGTACTTAGTATCAATTATTATTACATAGTATTCATTAGTATTAATTAGTAGTATAACATATATTCTATATTTAGTAAGTTATATGGTAGATATAATAGCCAATAGCATTCGTGCACAGTAAGGCACAGTAATGGCACAGTAATGTGTTTGCCTATATAAACCCGTCGTATTTGACTTGTTTCCTATAGCTTTTGGTTGTAGAATTTTGTAAGAAATGAAAATTATCTTATAATAAAATTTTATCAATTAAAACTCTAAGAAATAACTTATAAAAATTAACCTGTAAATAAAAATGTTGAAAGTATTTATTTAATAAATTACTTTATTAAATAAACCCTGGAACTCTGGAATAAATAATCTAATATTATGATTAATTAATGAAAAGATTATTGATATTATGGGATTTATTGCTTGATTGCTTAATTGTATAACATTATAATTCTTGAGTTAATGATGATAATATAACCTAGAACTCTTGGATAATAACATGGAAATAAAGGAGAAGTCGAAATATGAACGTCGAATGTAAATGGCGAATATTATTATCTTAAAGATAATAAACCCTGTATTAATAATAACGATAACGAAACATTGGAGAGAAGTCAGGATACCGGATGAAGATCTGGTGAATGAAGGAATCTAAGGACAACTTAATGAAATAATGAACTAACAAATGGAGAGAAATAACCGAATGACGAATAAAGGATACTTAGATATAAAAAATTATGGAATAACCGATGAATAATCAACGAAAGGTCTGATTCCCTTTCTAAAATAACTGAATCAGTGGTGCCTTCTAATCAACAGTCTTGTACCTATCGGGGAAGGACTATAAACTCCTAAAAGAACCGTTAAGTCACCCTTAGAATTATGTCTTTACCGAAAGGCAGGTGACAAACATGGTGCCTTCTAGCGGAAAGGAATTGAAAATTGGAATAGAAATGAACTTTGGAACGAAACAGTTAGCTTCCATGTGAAGCTCTTCGTGGAATCAATGTTACTAGTACGATTAGGCAAAGATAATGGCTACAAAGGAACAGAAGCTACCGATAAAGGAAACTAATATACAGAACTAGGAGAACTATTGAAGTCAATGTTGAAATTAGAAAACACTAGAGAAACTCTGTCAAATTGAAATGAAAAACGATCAGCAAAGAATGTCAACAAATAAGGAAATTGGAATAGTAAAAGAAATGGAATTTAGAAGTAGAAATTATTTAGAATTGGGTAGTTGAAAGTATAATGACACTGGCCACTCGAATTAGAAATCGACTACAGATAGGAAAACGATATATGAAAATTTATTTGGAATGTTAGGAAAGGGATATATGAAAGTTTATTTGGAATGTTAGTAAAGAAACCGCCATAATATTTTATTTGGAACGAACCACAATGTAAGAGACCAGCACATCTGAAAACTCTAGTATCATGGGGACCATAACGTGGGGCGACCAACAAGTCTGAAAACTGTATGACTCACCTATGGAGAAGATACATCGACCAACAAGTCTGAAAACTGTATGACGCATGTGTGGTCATGCTCATATTATTATAAGTGGCGCTATACCACTTAAAATACTTGCTGAAAAATAATGATATGAGTAGAGAGAGATGAGGACTTGAGAAGTAGTTAAAAGAGTCCAAATCTATTTGAAGTACTTGATATGTCTTCAGGATTCGCTCCGTCACCACTGTCAAGGAAAATCCTAATGTCTAAGAGATACGTTTCTTCAGCACATTAGAAGTATTAAATTGTTTAGTTTATTTTTTTTTATTTTATTTTAATTTTTTTTAGTAATAGTCTTCTAAGTTTCGAATGTTGAGGCTTGATCACCCTTGTATCATTCAAACTTTTATTTTTATATTTTTCTTTCTTGTATATATATTTTATTTTATTTTAATTATTTTGGTTAAGATTATAGTAATTTAATTTTAGTACAGAGAATTTTGGAAGGAGCATGCATGCTAGATTTAGTTATTTTGGGAATGGCGGACAATTATTATTATTATTATTATTTTTTTTTTTTTTTTAGACCTGTATGTCTTAAAACTACACCCGAAGGGAAACCATCTTGAACGGTTTCGGTGAATAGTATCTTTAATGAATAATTGTGGAAACCATCAGCCTCAGAAAATTGCGGGATATATATAAGTACGATAAGAAGTCTCTTGATATGAAATAGGAGAACTCATTGCAGGATTTAATGAGGAGTAAATTCGAAAAAATATTATAGACCAGGGAGATTGCCACAATTATTAAGAGAAAAGTAACCGTAAGGACGAAAAAACTTATTGCAAGAGGCTCTATCCTCTATAAAAATTCCGATAAGGAGTACCTTCAACAACAAAGTGTGATAAATAAGAAAGGATAAATGACATTCAACGATCGACAGTGAAAAAGTTATAAAAAGACGATGAAAACGACAGAGAAAAACTTCAGAGAATCAGAGAATTGGGAAACAACATCAAAAAAAAAAAAAAATTGAAACTGGAATTAAACGAAAGACAGAGTGTAAGAATAAATAAAGTGAAAAATGGATAAACAGACAGAAACAATAAAAGAACCCTTAGAACCAATAACAGAAGTAGAAGAAAAAGCTGTAACAATAAGTGAAAAAATTCAGGAAACACGAAAGGAATTAGACGAAGAAGAATTGATAGCAAAATGGAAACAACAAGATGAAATGGATGGAGAAGAACTTATATCAGGATGGAAACAACCAGAGAAAGAAATAGAAAGTGAAAACATTGAAAATAAAGAAAACAACGAAGAAAAAGAAGAATTAAAGGAAATGATCAAAAAGTTAACTAGAAAAATGAACAAACTTACAATAAAATTAACAAAAATGGAAAAGTCTCAACACGATAGCAATAACACTCAGCCAAGAAAGTATATTGAATGCTATAATTGCGGAAAGAAAGGACATATTAGTAAAGAATGTAGAGGATCGATTAAAAGAAACAAATATGGAAATAACAATTACTTAAATAAAAATAACAACTGTAGGAATTATAATTGTTGTAATCAAAACAACCACGACGATAACAGAAACAAGGAACAAAAACATTATCATAGATTCAGAAAGTAAATGGAATCAATTATTAGAACTACTGGAAAAGTAAAAGGAAGAGAATATGTACATAGAAAGTAAGAACATTCTTTAAGAATTAATACCCTGAAAGATGATAATATAATAGATATATATAATAAATTTAGAACAATATTAGCACAAAAGATGAAAACGGAAAAGATTTTGTTATAGAATTTGCAAGTCAAAGTATAGGAAATACTAAGAAGAACTACAACGCAACAGAGTTAGAACTAAACGCAACAATATGGGCAATGGAAAAATTCTATTACTATTTAGGATATAGTCATTTCATATTAATAACTGACCACTCAGCAATGACCTATTTGAAAAATAATCCTATAAAAGAACTAAAAGGATGACTAGCAAAATGGTCTATTAGAATACAACCTTACAATTTTACTATTCAACATAGAGTTGGAAAAGAAAATACCAATGCTGACGTATTATCACGATTATAAACATGGATGAAGAATTATATCAACAAATATTTCTATATATCAGAGATGACAAAACGGACGAAAACTTAAGTGGAAAAGAAAAACAAAAATTAATTAGAAAAACAAAATACTTTAGGATAATTAATGACCAGTTGTACAAGAAACCTCGAAAAGGAAACCCTGGATTATTGAAAGTAATACGAAGATCAGAATTGAAAACACTAATGAAAATAATGCATGATCATCCGACGGGAGGACACATGGGTATAGAATCGACCTATAATAGGATAAAAGAAAGATATTATTGGAATCAAATGTTTGATGATATTAGAGAATATATTAAAACATGTAGTATATGCCAGAGATTTGGAAAACCTGAAAGAAATGAACCATTACACTCTATTAGAGTAATACAACCTTACGAACGAATAGGAATAGATATAGTAGGACCTTTACCTGAAACTAGAAAGAAAAACAAATATATGGTAGTAGCAATAGAATATCTTACCAAATGGGTAGAAGTCAGAGCTCTANTAATTAATGACCAGTTGTACAAGAAACCTCGAAAAGGAAACCCTGGATTATTGAAAGTAATACGAAGATCAGAATTGAAAACACTAATGAAAATAATGCATGATCATCCGACGGGAGGACACATGGGTATAGAATCGACCTATAATAGGATAAAAGAAAGATATTATTGGAATCAAATGTTTGATGATATTAGAGAATATATTAAAACATGTAGTATATGCCAGAGATTTGGAAAACCTGAAAGAAATGAACCATTACACTCTATTAGAGTAATACAACCTTACGAACGAATAGGAATAGATATAGTAGGACCTTTACCTGAAACTAGAAAGAAAAACAAATATATGGTAGTAGCAATAGAATATCTTACCAAATGGGTAGAAGTCAGAGCTCTAAATAAAGCAACCGCAGAAAATGTAGCAGAATTCATATACGAAGAAATAATATGTAGACACGGAGCACCTAAAATAATATTAACAGACCAAGGAAGTCATTTCAAGAACAAAATAATTGATGAATTGTGCAACAAATTCAGGATAGAACACAGATTATCATCCCCTTATCACCCGCAAACCAATGGATTAGTAGAAAGATTTAATAAGACCTTAACAACCATGTTAGCAAAAACAAATGACATATTTAATTGGGATTTACACATACCATCAGTATTATTTGCATATCGAACGACCAAACATAGTACCACAAAATACACTCCGTTTTACTTAAATTATGGTCGCAATCCCGTATTACCCCTGGAAATAGACAACAAAGAGTCACTTGAAGATAATGAAATAAATTTAGAAGATTCGATATTAAAAAGGACATATGAATTAGAAGAAATGTTACCACAACATCAACAAAAAGCTAAAGAATTGATTAAATTATCTCAGGAGAAATCACAGAAACGTCACAGAGATAAAAAAAAATGAAGAAAGAAATTACCTATCAGAAGGGAGACCAAGTACTAATGTACGACTCAAGATTAGATAAACAATGGTCAGGAAAGTTAGATAAGAAGTGGAAAGGACCATTCACAGTGGAGAAACGACTCGATAGAGGAAGTTACATCTTATCAAACCAATTTGGATTGATGAAGGAACCAATACATTCAGATAGATTGAAATTATATCAAAACAGAGAGACATGGGAACCTCACATTATCATATAAACAAATCAGAAAAGTTAAATTAAAAAGAATTTTGGAAGAAAAGAATAGACTTGTCAGAAACATTTGACCAAGATAACGACCACCTGAAGTAAACAAAGATAGATAAGAAAACAGTTGACCAAAACAAAGTAACCAAAGATAAAGGAGTCAGAACATCAAAGTAAACAAACCAACACTTATAAAAAGGACGCGAATTCAACCCTCTAGAAAATATTCAGATCAATGAAAAACTTACAAAACAAAAGACCAAAGAACAGAAATCAAATCTTTAAAGAAACAAACATTGAAACTTATAAATTGAAAAGTATTAATAAAACTTACAAAAAGAATCCTCGATATTAAAGAAACAAAACAATGTCTTACGGAAAGAGATTCGGATCCTCAAACTACAATTACGAATGGCAATCATCGAAACTCTGCAATAGATGTGGAAGAAAACCTGAACAATACAAATTTTCAGCAAATATAGATAGGAAGTGCGATTATCCTAGGTATGTAGAAAATAGTGTGAGAAGATGTGGATGTAAAAGAACCTCTATATATGAAATGGCACTACGACAAAAAGACGAAAGAGATCCAGATCATAAAATGGATACTCATTGTTGCTTTTGCAAAAGAGCAACGAGGTTAGTAGATCTCAAACCCCTGAAAATTGAAGAAACATGGTACGAAAGATGTTACGGATGTGAAAGAANTCGAACGACCAAACATAGTACCACAAAATACACTCCGTTTTACTTAAATTATGGTCGCAATCCCGTATTACCCCTGGAAATAGACAACAAAGAGTCACTTGAAGATAATGAAATAAATTTAGAAGATTCGATATTAAAAAGGACATATGAATTAGAAGAAATGTTACCACAACATCAACAAAAAGCTAAAGAATTGATTAAATTATCTCAGGAGAAATCACAGAAACGTCACAGAGATAAAAAAAAATGAAGAAAGAAATTACCTATCAGAAGGGAGACCAAGTACTAATGTACGACTCAAGATTAGATAAACAATGGTCAGGAAAGTTAGATAAGAAGTGGAAAGGACCATTCACAGTGGAGAAACGACTCGATAGAGGAAGTTACATCTTATCAAACCAATTTGGATTGATGAAGGAACCAATACATTCAGATAGATTGAAATTATATCAAAACAGAGAGACATGGGAACCTCACATTATCATATAAACAAATCAGAAAAGTTAAATTAAAAAGAATTTTGGAAGAAAAGAATAGACTTGTCAGAAACATTTGACCAAGATAACGACCACCTGAAGTAAACAAAGATAGATAAGAAAACAGTTGACCAAAACAAAGTAACCAAAGATAAAGGAGTCAGAACATCAAAGTAAACAAACCAACACTTATAAAAAGGACGCGAATTCAACCCTCTAGAAAATATTCAGATCAATGAAAAACTTACAAAACAAAAGACCAAAGAACAGAAATCAAATCTTTAAAGAAACAAACATTGAAACTTATAAATTGAAAAGTATTAATAAAACTTACAAAAAGAATCCTCGATATTAAAGAAACAAAACAATGTCTTACGGAAAGAGATTCGGATCCTCAAACTACAATTACGAATGGCAATCATCGAAACTCTGCAATAGATGTGGAAGAAAACCTGAACAATACAAATTTTCAGCAAATATAGATAGGAAGTGCGATTATCCTAGGTATGTAGAAAATAGTGTGAGAAGATGTGGATGTAAAAGAACCTCTATATATGAAATGGCACTACGACAAAAAGACGAAAGAGATCCAGATCATAAAATGGATACTCATTGTTGCTTTTGCAAAAGAGCAACGAGGTTAGTAGATCTCAAACCCCTGAAAATTGAAGAAACATGGTACGAAAGATGTTACGGATGTGAAAGAAAAGGAAAGGTAGAAGTACCCGAAAGAGAAGAACTTTATGACTACAGAGAAACCCAATTAGAGAAAAGAGGAAGATCTTATAGCTATGAAAGGAACTACGAAGGTATACCTGCCGCCCAAATCCCAAATTATTTTGGCATTATGGCTGCCAAAATATGCCAAAATTATTTGAGACCCGAGGGTCAAAAAGTTCCAAATCCCAAATTAATTTTGGCACCCCAAATTAATTTTGGCATCCCAAATTAATTTTGGCATCCCAAATTAATTTTGGCATCCCAAATTAATTTTGGCATCCCAAATTAATTTTGGCATCCCAAATTAATTTTGGCATCCCAAATTATTTTTGGCATCCCAAAT
>PQFF01000103.1:284523-320040 GCA_003547095.1 Diversispora epigaea | reverse complement strand
AAGAAAGAAACATCAGTATTTCACTGCGAAAATTGTAAAGAAAATGAAGAAAATTACGAATATTGTATTCCAAGCACAATATTATGTTACAAAGCCCTGTATAATAATGAAAGAATTGTAAGAGAAGAAAAAGAAAAAGAATTAGAAGAATACGACGACCTATTCAAAGTATATCAGAAACAAGAGGAGGAAAAACAAGATGAAATAATAATCAAAGACCAAGATACATTCGAAGAGATATTAGCAGAATTCGATAAAATAATTAATCCAGAATTAGTTATTAACCCTGAATTGTATGCTGAAGAGCTAAAATGAATACTAATTAAAGAATTAAAACCACGTGAATAGCACGCGTACGGTGAAAGTCCGAAAATTATAAAAACCCTGGATATCCTACTCAGAAGAAAACAGAAATCGAAATGTCAACACTCAATAAAATAAAAATAATTGAATATACTACAACAGTACTTTATGACAAGAAAACGAAGAAAATATGGGTTAGTAAAAGAACAAACCCAGACAAAGAATTTTACAAACACTGGCAATCTCCTGGAGGGCATGTAGAAGAATCAGATATATCAACGAAATGGGCAGCAAGAAGAGAAGTATTCGAAGAAACTGGAATATATTTAAAATTGGAAGAATTAAATTATTGGAGAACTCAACACTATTACATCAGGAATTAAATATAAACGTTCTAGTGCGTCCAAAATACACCGATCTATAGCGTCCTACGAACACCACCTACATTCATATAGCGTATTAAATATGCCGTTCTAGTGCGTTCTCCGAACATTTCGTATATATAGCGTACTAGAACGTACCGTTCTAGTGCGTTCTCCGAACATTTCGTATATATAGCGTACTAGAACGCACCGTTCTAGTGCGTTCTCTGGACGTTTCGTATATATAGCGTCCTAGAACGCCTCTATATAATTCCGGATGTATAAAGAAGATCAATGGAGAATCGTCCACTGTTACAAAGCGGAAATAAAAGGAATACCAAACTTAACGGAACCACAAGAAATGACACATTGGGAATTAAAGAAAAGTAAAGAAATATTAAAAGGACCAATAATCGATTCATTAAAGGATATTATCAGATACCCCAAAGAGAATGAAACAAAAATAATCATTATTGAAGGAAGTTGTGGAGCAGGAAAATCAACGTTAGCAAAGAAGTGTAAAGAATATTACAAGAAACAAGGATTATTAACAACATTAATAGATGAATCATTTATTACACAAGACTCTGAACAAAAGTTGAAGAAATATGCAGAAAACTTGGAAAAATATAGAAAGAACGAAATTACAAAAGAACAGATGGAGTTATTAGCAATTGAATGGGAAAAAGAGATTAGAGATAAATGGATGTCACAAATATATTTTTAAGTAACCAATAATTTAACAGGAATGAAACCAGATATTATCATAATGGATAGAAATTTATGGTCCACAATAATTTTCATGAAGAATATGATAAAAGAAGGATTCTTTACAGAAGAAAGTTTAGTCAAAATCACCGAAAATTATAAATACTGGAGATTCTTTACACGAGAAGCACTAGTAATTTGGTGGAACACTCCAACTGAAGAAATTATAAAAAGACTGATAAAACGCAATAGAGGAGGGGAAGGAGATTTAGAATATTTCAGAAATTTAATCAAAACATACAAAGAATATATGCCAGAAGTATACCAAAATATTAAAATCATTAACAGAGAAACTTTAGTAACAATAGAAGAATTAGACGAACTTTTACCTGAAATACTGAATGAAAAGAAAATTAGAAATTGAACAAGATCTTAGTAAATATAACGACATGCCACCAAAGAAAAGAAAAAGGACTGAAAAAGAAATAGTAATTGAAAACTATAACCTGGACGAAGTAAAGGCAACAAAAGAATGGACAGAAAAGACCTTCAAGATACTAAATACAAGAATAAAAGGAGATACCCTGGAAGAAAAAGCAGTACAAATATTAAGAGCGCAAAACATCACTACAACAATGACAAAGGCTCACTTACTGAAAGAAGACGAAGGAAAATTGAGACTAAGAAAAATAATAGGAGATGGAGGAATTGACTTATTTGGAGAAATGGTAATACAAAACCAAACACTGCAATGGATAGCACAATGTAAAATGACGAAACAACTGGAAAATGGTACGATAANAGATCTTAGTAAATATAACGACATGCCACCAAAGAAAAGAAAAAGGACTGAAAAAGAAATAGTAATTGAAAACTATAACCTGGACGAAGTAAAGGCAACAAAAGAATGGACAGAAAAGACCTTCAAGATACTAAATACAAGAATAAAAGGAGATACCCTGGAAGAAAAAGCAGTACAAATATTAAGAGCGCAAAACATCACTACAACAATGACAAAGGCTCACTTACTGAAAGAAGACGAAGGAAAATTGAGACTAAGAAAAATAATAGGAGATGGAGGAATTGACTTATTTGGAGAAATGGTAATACAAAATCAAACACTGCAATGGATAGCACAATGTAAAATGACGAAACAACTGGAAAATGGTACGATAAACGAAATGAAAGGATTACTATCATCGAGACCTAATACCATAGGAATTATTATTCATGGGGGAAATAAAAGTAAACAGATAGAAAGTATGATCGAAACAGCAAATAGTGATATATTTGTATGTCACATTGAAGAATTACATATGATAAGAAATCAAATCGAAACAAAAAGTATACAACAAGGAATTCGTATAATAGCAATGACACAGATGAAAGTAGAAGAAATGGAAGAAGTCGAATTCGATATATTTGGAAGAATCACAAAAGCGAGACGAATTAAAAATGTAGACATACAAACGTGGGGATCACAGTTAAAATAATATATAAACCCTGAAGAAACTACCAAGACAAAATAAAAATGGATATAAGTAAAATAATTCACAAAAGTAATCCAAAACGAAAAGGAACAATCAGAATGGAATACCCAACGAACGAAATAAATAACAGTAGAAGACGACACCTGAACTGGAAAGAGAAAAGACGAAAGAGAGCATTAAGATGGAAAGCTTTAAGAACTGGACTAACCAAAGAAGAAAGAATAGAACTCGAAGACCTGAACTTTGTAGAAGTTATCGCCAAAGGAAGAAATATTCAATAAGAAGGGAACTCACAAGTCAAAATGAGGACATTTTGATTAAGTGAGGGGGAACTGTTACCGGAGAGAATTACCATGGTCAAAATATACTAAAACACATGACCATAATATCAAACAACCCTGTATTTTAATAGAATCTATTATATATTAACAGAAATAGTAATATTAATATAATAGTCTTATTTAATAATTAGTAACATTTAACAATAACTAGTAACATTTATTAACATATATTTTAACAAACCAAATAGTTTTAGTTACACAAATTATAGTAACACAAGTCACATATTCACGTGATATGGTTACACAAATAGTATATAATTATTAACATTTAGTATTAATTAGTAGTACTTAGTATCAATTATTATTACATAGTATTCATTAGTATTAATTAGTAGTATAACATATATTCTATATTTAGTAAGTTATATGGTAGATATAATAGCCAATAGCATTCGTGCACAGTAAGGCACAGTAATGGCACAGTAATGTGTTTGCCTATATAAACCTGCCGTATTCGACTTGTTTCCTATAACTTTTGGTTGTAGAATTTTGTAAGAAATGAAAATTATCTTATAATAAAATTTTATCAATTAAAACTCTAAGAAATAACTTATAAAAATTAACCTGTAAATAAAAATGTTGAAAGTATTTATTTAATAAATTACTTTATTAAATAAACCCTGGAACTCTGGAATAAATAATCTAATATTATGATTAATTAATGAAAAGATTATTGATGTTATGGGATTTATTGCTTGATTGCTTAATTGTATAACATTATAATTCTTGAGTTAATGATGATAATATAATCTAGAACTCTTGGATAATAACATGGAAATAAAGGAGAAGTCGAAATATGAACGTCGAATGTAAATGGCGAATATTATTATCTTAAAGATAATAAACCCTGTATTAATAATAACGATAACAAAACATTGGAGAGAAGTCAGGATACCGGATGAAGATCTGGTGAATGAAGGAATCTAAGGACAACTTAATGAAATAATGAACTAACAAATGGAGAGAAATAACCGAATGACGAATAAAGGATACTTAGATATAAAAAATTATGGAATAACCAATGAATAATCAACGAAAGGTCTGATTCCCTTTCTAAAATAACTGAATCAGTGGTGCCTTCTAATCAACAGTCTTGTACCTATCGGGGAAGGACTATAAACTCCTAAAAGAACCGTTAAGTCACCCTTAGAATTGTGTCTTTACCGAAAGGCAAGTGACAACGTCAGCATTCTCCTCTTCTCCTACAAGTGACTTCAACAAATTCTTTGGAATCATATCACTCTGAATTAAAACGAACAACCTCTTCACAACACGGTTTAATTGGTATGTTCGTTTGTTCTTTATTTTTTAAGAAGTTGGATTTAAGAATTATTTATATTTTAGGTTTTATAATAAAATTTTTTTTTAAATAATTCTTTTTACTAGGTGCATGTCACAAAGTTGTTGCTCTTGATCAGAAAAAACGTACGGATTCAGAATATGTTGCTTTTGAATTCCGTACCAAGAAGATTTCGGTTATAGGCGTGAATGATGAAATTCTTAATGAACTTCATAAATTTCCTTTCCCCATTCAACGTATGCTTGCTGATGAAATTTGTGCCATTGAAAAAAGACTTGAGAAAGGTAAAGCAACTCCAGGATTGACATTATTATATTGCAATTGTTCATTTTATCATCGATACTTGCTTCTCTGCCGTCACGTTTTTCATGAGCATATGTATGGGGAAACAAAATTACTAACAGTTGATTCCTGGGCGAAATTCCAATGGATGTTTGAGGAGAATGGTTTTGAAGTGTATATGCATCATGAATCAGTTGAAGTGGATATATCCGAGAAAATTAAAGCCGGGAGAGCAGCTGAAAATCGAAGGTTGGCCATAAATGAACTTATGGAAAAAACACGCTGTTGACCGTGACTACCTTCGAGACCAAAGTCAGGGTAGCAAAGCAACTATAACAGGGATTATATATTATAAAAGGACTATAATTAATATGTTAAAGTTGGGATGGTAATGTACGAAGGATTTTATTAATGCGGTTTCTAATGTCGAAAGAGGCAGGTGTGAGTTTTTTATACAAAATACAAGCAACAAATGCTTAAACAATTAACAATTCACTAAAAATTATTATCAAATAGTCACTAAGACTTTATTTCTTGAGCTCGATCCTAATCAGAACTGTTTTTACATCTGGGCAAAAATACCCTCTATTTATAAGAAAATGCTAATGTATTGCGAATTATAATTAATAATCTAAAGAATATTCCGGGACTTTCTATAATTTTCCGATACGATTATTAAACTATTTTCTATAGATTTTACCAGAGGTTTTAGCGGTTTGATCGGGGTAAAACCTCTTATCGCGTAATGTTACACATTATATAGGATCTACTTTAGAATTTACATAAACAATAAAAACTCTAAATGTAATACAAATATCGAAATAATGACTATACTAAAAATAATATATATAAATAATAATACTAATAACTATATAATAAAGTAATAAATAATATAAAATATAAAATAATAATAATAAAAGAATAAAAATAGGGCTAACAATTCTTTCCCTTTTAGCTTTGAGTTCCTACGAAATGACTTTCGAGTTTACTCATGTGACTACATTTTTGAATAAATTCTTCAAATTCTTTTTTCGTTAAACGGAATAACCATCGTGGAGTTACTTTTTCTGTTAATCTAATTGGAAATTCGTCTATTTCTTTCAATAATCGATGAGCTCGTTTAGAGATTGTTCTAAGTCGTATAACATTTTGAGTACTGTTTTTTGTCAATTGGACTTGGAGTTCCTTCTTCGTGATGTTTAGTTGTAATTGGTTAATCCTAGTCTCAAGTAAAGAGTATGCGAGTAGTCTTTTTCCATTTGGATTATTGATATTATCAGAATATTCCAATAATTTCTTCAAGTCGGTTTCAGCATATAATCCAAAATCAAAATCTAAATCAGCATTATATAAATCAAGAAGATAAGGGTTAAAGTCTTTTTTCTTNAATAGTCACTAAGACTTTATTTCTTGAGCTCGATCCTAATCAGAACTGTTTTTACATCTGGGCAAAAATACCCTCTATTTATAAGAAAATGCTAATGTATTGCGAATTATAATTAATAATCTAAAGAATATTCCGGGACTTTCTATAATTTTCCGATACGATTATTAAACTATTTTCTATAGATTTTACCAGAGGTTTTAGCGGTTTGATCGGGGTAAAACCTCTTATCGCGTAATGTTACACATTATATAGGATCTACTTTAGAATTTACATAAACAATAAAAACTCTAAATGTAATACAAATATCGAAATAATGACTATACTAAAAATAATATATATAAATAATAATACTAATAACTATATAATAAAGTAATAAATAATATAAAATATAAAATAATAATAATAAAAATAAAAGAATAAAAATAGGGCTAACAATTCTTTCCCTTTTAGCTTTGAGTTCCTACGAAATGACTTTCGAGTTTACTCATGTGACTACATTTTTGAATAAATTCTTCAAATTCTTTTTTCGTTAAACGGAATAACCATCGTGGAGTTACTTTTTCTGTTAATCTAATTGGAAATTCGTCTATTTCTTTCAATAATCGATGAGCTCGTTTAGAGATTGTTCTAAGTCGTATAACATTTTGAGTACTGTTTTTTGTCAATTGGACTTGGAGTTCCTTCTTCGTGATGTTTAGTTGTAATTGGTTAATCCTAGTCTCAAGTAAAGAGTATGCGAGTAGTCTTTTTCCATTTGGATTATTGATATTATCAGAATATTCCAATAATTTCTTCAAGTCGGTTTCAGCATATAATCCAAAATCAAAATCTAAATCAGCATTATATAAATCAAGAAGATAAGGGTTAAAGTCTTTTTTCTTAATATTTTCAGTAGAAATACTGATAGTTTGTTCAGGGGTTCTAATATGATAACCATCAGGTTTTAATTGAACATTAACTTCGCTAATTTCACCAGGAAAGTTTTGGTACAGTTCGGTTAACTTCTGTTGGAGGTTTTGTAAGAATGCCATAGTTCTCTTGCTGTCTAATTATTAAAATAAAGCCTATTTTTATAGTTTTCAATCGTATTTACGCCGATAACAGTGTTACTATTGATCACGGAGTAATTACTATTTGGGGTTCCCAATTTAATTCGTGATATATTTTTAATAGTGATCCATTAATTGGTGCTAGTATTACTTTCCCTTTTAAAGTTCTTAGTTTATATACTCCTTTATACGGTTTATCATGAATATAGTAAGGACCTTTCCATTTCGGCTCTAATTTTCCTGTGTGACTGGTCTGTTTGGCAGCTTCGTACATCAAAACTTTATCTCCAATTTGGTATTCTTTTATACTTTTTATTCGACGATCGTGATACTCTTTTTGCTTTTGTTGTTGTTTTGTTATACGAATTTGGGTTTGTCCTCGTACTTTCGGTAAATCATCAACAAGGGTAAATAATCGAGTTAACAGGTTATTCTCTATTAATTCAAGACCTTCTCTCATAGGAAATTGTGCAGATCTTCCATATACTAAGTAAAACGGTTCTATTTTTGTAGTCGCTTGCTTTGCAGTTCTATAAGCAAATAGGACGGAAGGAATATGTTTGTCCCAATCGGTGACATCTTCAGATACTTTAGCTAAGGAATCTACTAATGTTCTATTAAATCTCTCAGTTAATCCATTGGTCTTTGGGTGATAGAGGGTAGAATACAAATGCTTAATTTGAAACTTCTTTAACAAGTTTTCAATTAACTGATTCTTAAAATGACTTCCTCTATCGGTTAAAATAATATGGGGACAACCGTGTCTACAAATAATGTCATCATAGATAAAATCTGCTACTTGTCGAGCTGTAGCTTCTGGGATAGCTCGTGCTTCAGGCCATTTGGTTAAATATTCAGTAGCAACTACTATATATTTATTTCCTTTATGCGTTACGGGTAAGGGTCCTACAATATCTATACCAACTCTATGGAAAGGATCTCCTACTGGTATAGGTTGTAATGGTTCAAGATTTCTTCTCCTATTTCGTCGTTGGCACGTGTCACAAGCGTGAATATATTCTTTCACTTTTTCGTACATTTGTGGCCAGTAATATAAGTTGCGTATTTTGTTAAACACAATATCTACTCCTAAATGTCCACTTAGCGGATGATTATGTAACATGAATAAGACAGGTTCGATTTCATGTGGTTGTAATACTTTACTAATTTTCCTCTTGTTTGTCTTCGTCGGTCGATCTTATGTAATAAATTGTTTTGTAGTTTGTAGAATTTGCTCTTTGATTTAATTCGATTTTGTTCTTGTTTGGTAATATGTGGTAAAAATGTATGGGTCGATAAATAAGTTTTTAAACGATTATACTCTTGGGTTTCCATTTTTAACAATGTTTTTGCCAGGACACCGACAACCTGGACTGAATTGAATTTACAGTCGGATTTAAAAATTTTCTATTATATATATTTTTAAGCAAGGAACAGAACTAATATTCTAATCGGGAGAGAAAATCAGCATTATTATGGTTTTTCCCGGCTCGGTGTAAAATAGTTAAGTTATAAGAATCTAATCGAAGGATCCAACGTGCTCGTTTTCCAGATAATTCTGCAGTTCGTAACCATTTTAAAGCTGCATGGTTGGTTACTACAAAGAAATGTGCGGTACCAAAATATTGTCTAAAATGCTCAACAGCCCATACTACGGCTAAACATTCAAGATCGGTGGTGGAATAATTTTTTTCTGCTTTATTCAAGCTTCGACTCGCATATGCAATAGCATATTCTCTTTTATTTTCTTCGTCTCGTTGTGCTAATACAGCACCTAATCCAGATCCAGATGCATCAGTATGCAAATAAAATGGTTGATCAAATTTCGGATGTTGCAAGATAGGGGCGGTAATTAAATATTCCTTAAGTTTTTCAAAAGCTTCTTGTTGCTCATTGGTCCAATTAAATACTACATCTTTTTGGAGTAATTTATTTAACGGTTTTGCGGTATCAGAAAACTTATTGATAAATTTTCTATAGTAAGAGGCAAGGCCTAAAAATCCTCGAAGTGTACGGAGGTTATGTGGTACTGGAAAGTTTTTGACTTTAATTATTTTGTCCTCATCAGGTAAGATACCTTCTCGTGTAATCTTGTGACCCAAAAATTTAATAGTTGGAAGGAAGAAAGAGCATTTATCCTTATTTAATTTCAGTTTCGCGTCTCGTAGAACTTTAAATATAGTTTCCAAATGTTCAACATGTTCTTCGAAAGTTTCGGAGTATATAGTCACATCATCGAGATATACAACCAAAAACTTATCAATAAATTTGGACAGGACTTTGTCCATTAAACGCTGAAAAGTTGCAGGGGCGTTGCATAAGCCAAAAGGCATGACATTAAATTCAAAAAGTCCGTGTTTAGTAATGAAGGCTGTTTTCTTTTTGTCTTCTTCTAAAACTGCGACTTGCCAATAACCGGAGGCCAAGTCTAATGTGGAAAACCATTTAGCGTTTCGAAATGAGTCAAGAATGTCGTCAATTACTGGGAGCGGATACACATCTCTTTCAGTTTCTTTATTTAATTTTCGGTAGTCAACACAGATTCGTTTTTTATTATTTTTCTTTGGTACAATTACGATTGGGGAAGCCCATGGACTGTTTGATTCTCGAATAATTCCTTTTTCTAACATGGCTTCAATTTCTCCTTTTACAAATTCATTTTCACTTGGGGCGATTCTATATGGTCGTTGTTTGATTGGTTGGGCATTGGTTTTGATTTCGTGTTCTACAACATGGGTCTGGGTAAGTTCAATTGTCTGTCCTTCTTCTGAAATATTTTCTGCAAAGACATTCGTGTGTTCAGCAAATAATTCATCCACAATAATTTCTTGTTGTCCGTTTAATATCCCTTTTTGGATTGGAGATTCCTTGGTTTCAGGGGTGGTTATATTGGTAAGGAATACAGCGGGATTCTCTTCGAAAGTTTTACTCGGCCTTTTATAGTCTTGCTGAGGACTATCTATATAATAGTATTCATCGATATCATCTTCTTCAACAACTTGTTCGGAATAATAAGATTCTAATTCTTCGAGGTCATCTTCAAGTTCATATTCTAATTCGTCCTGGATCTCTTCTTCATATTCTTCTTCAGAGTCAACATAGGGGACTAATTGGTCAGAGTGAGTAGTTGCGACAATNAATTTCTCCTTTTACAAATTCATTTTCACTTGGGGCGATTCTATATGGTCGTTGTTTGATTGGTTGGGCATTGGTTTTGATTTCGTGTTCTACAACATGGGTCTGGGTAAGTTCAATTGTCTGTCCTTCTTCTGAAATATTTTCTGCAAAGACATTCGTGTGTTCAGCAAATAATTCATCCACAATAATTTCTTGTTGTCCGTTTAATATCCCTTTTTGGATTGGAGATTCCTTGGTTTCAGGGGTGGTTATATTGGTAAGGAATACAGCGGGATTCTCTTCGAAAGTTTTACTCGGCCTTTTATAGTCTTGCTGAGGACTATCTATATAATAGTATTCATCGATATCATCTTCTTCAACAACTTGTTCGGAATAATAAGATTCTAATTCTTCGAGGTCATCTTCAAGTTCATATTCTAATTCGTCCTGGATCTCTTCTTCATATTCTTCTTCAGAGTCAACATATGGGACTAATTGGTCAGAGTGAGTGGTTGCGACAATGGTTTCTTTATTGTCATAGGTTAACTTGAGAGTACAATCTTTAAAATTCCAATGAGATTGTGTCTTTTCGAAAAAGTCAGTTCCCAATAAAAGATTGTCTTCAGTAGATTCAATTACTTGTAGTTGCATCGGTACAAGTAAATCTTGTATAACAATTCCTACGGAATTAATAATTCCCAAGGCCCGTTCTCGATCACCATTAGCAACGATTACTGTTACTTTAGAAGGTCTATCTATCTCAAGGCCTAATCGTCTTCTCAACTTATTGGTAATTATACTAACAGCTGCACCAGAATCCAACACAGCGGCAATTGGATTTCCCTTGATTCGAACATAGCATTTAGCTGCAGTTGTTTGTTTTTCTTCACCGGTTTCCAAAAGATTTGCGGCAGTAGGTCGTTTAGGAATTTTTGTTAAGTTTCTTTTCTGTTCAGGATACTTTAACAATTGACCAATCTTTGCGCTAGCTTGCATTTGTAAAATATCTTCGGAAATATCGTAGGGTTCCAACTTGTCGATTACGGAAGGTTGTCGTTTAGTTTTTACTGTCTTTTTTGGAATGTTTCTCGTCTTCTTTTTGTTTTCGTAATTTTTCATTTCTACATTTAAATCGTGGTCAGTATAAGGGTCTTCTTCAAAATCTACTAGGACTTCTGGTTCTACTACTTTTGGTACAGGCGTCGATTGGTTTGGTTTTAAAATAGTAGTCGGCTGTCTCGTGATTCTTTCGGATCTTCTGATAGGATTGGTTCGGGTATTGGGTTTATTTCGGATAGCTTCATAGGCTTCGTATTCATCTTCACTAATGTCGTTAAAGTGTTCTACGTAGCTCACATTTCGATTATAAGGTTGTTGTAATTTCTTCTTTTCAGATAAACAATCTCTCGCGAAATGTCCCATTTCTCCACAATTATAACATTTTCCTCTCAATTGGGGTGGTTGATAAATATTATTGTTTTGTTCGCGAGGTTGTTCTTGAAATCTATTTTGGAATCTATTTCTTGGTCTGACTTGTCTGGACAATTCGTCAAGTTGTTGCGCAAAATTTATTTGCAATTTATCAAATCGTTTGACTAGGTCGTCAAATTCTGTATCAGGAACCTTTTTTTCTTTTTTCTCCTGTTTCTTTTTTAACTTCTTTTCTTTCTTTCTTCTTTCATATTTTTCTTCTTCGTCGTCGCTTGAGTCGCTGGACTCAGCACTTGAGCTTTCATATTTAAAGGTCTTCTTTAAGCGTCGTTTAGGTTCACTTTTTCCTTGTTCATAGGCCTTAGCTTTTCCATATGCTGTTGCTAGGTCAGTGGGCTCATGTGTTTTTACGATAGCTTTTATATCGGGGAGTAATCCTCGTACAAAATAAGGAAGAGTATGGGCAGCATCAAGGTTGGCTCGTTTAGCTAATTTTCTAACTTGATGAAAATATTCTTCAACAGTTTCTCCTCTTCGTTGCTTGAGGCTTCTCAGTTCTTCTTGCCATTGTTCGCGCCAGTCATTAGTACAGTGATTGTTAATGAAGGCGATTCGTAATTCGTCCTAAGTATGTGCATTATGATCTTCAACCCATTCACAGTACCATTCTCGGGGTTCTCTTTTCAAATAAGCGCCAAATGCAGCTCTTTTTCTGTCATCATCCCATCCATTCGCTTTAGCGGCTACCAAAAATTCTTGTAACCATTCTTGTGCGTCTTTGTTAGGGGTTCCGGAGAATTTAGGGGGTTTTGCGACAAAAGTTGCCATATCTCTTTCTGCTATTAGTTGTGGTTCGGGTTCTACTTCGTGGATTTGTTGTAAAAATTGTCGTAGGTTTTCGTTATTATAGGCTTCGATATCTTGGTCTTCCTCGTTTGGTTCTTCTCTTTCTAATTCTAAATTATTATTATTATTATCAGATCCGTCAAAATTGATTAATAATTGGTCCTCAGGTTCTACTTCAATATTCCTATTTCTTGGGGGATTAATTATAGGTCGATATTCAACTTCAAAATCTGAATCATATCGTCCTGTTAAGAAGTCTCTTTGTATGCGTCGTGTATTTTCTATAGGACTTATAGATCGACTTGGAGAGTCAGGACTAGTAGGTGTATTTGAACGAGTTGACGGTCTTGTTTGCGTAAAGGTCGATCCTTCAGGTGAAAGGTTTCCTCTTTGGATCTGAGCTAATAAGGGTGGAGATCTAGGTGGAAGTAAGGTGTTTAAAGATGGTCGAACTGGTTGCTGTTGGTTTTGATAGAGGGGACGTCTTCTTCGAGGTATATTTACGGTTAATCGCGTTTGATTCCGTTGTTGATCCACTTTTAATTAATTTAACAGACTGTAACTGTCTTGTAACCACTCTAAATCATAGAGGATTTGCAGACAGTTATCTCTAATTCGAGTTAAACAATTGATTTGAGCTCTAATATGGCGAAGCTCTTGTACTTCTCTGGGGTCTATAATTGCGGGGGCTCCGTTATTTCTCTGTTCTTCAGCGTAATTAATTATTTCTTCAATTTTATGATTGTAGATTGCAATAATTTCGTTAATAGTTCTATTCAATTGTTCAATTCGTTCACGGCTAATCATGGAGAGGTAAAAGGAAACTAATTTTCTGAAAAGGGAACAAGTTTGCAAGGGGTTTACTATCTCAAGTAACTTTTATCTTATTGCAACTAATGCAGTCGATTCACTAAGAATCAGTTGTACTAAAAAGTTTCTTCTAAACTTTTGTTACTACTAGAACTAATCTAGATTTACCTAATTCTACTAAAGAATTTTACTATCGCTAAGCTACTAAAGCTTTAACTAATTGCAAGGATTAAACTGATCAATAAAATCGGATCTCACAGTCACCACCAAATTGTTGACCGTGACTACCTTCGAGACCAAAGTCAGGGTAGCAAAGCAACTATAACAGGGATTATATATTATAAAAGGACTATAATTAATATGTTAAAGTTGGGATGGTAATGTACGAAGGATTTTATTAATGCGGTTTCTAATGTCGAAAGAGGCAGGTGTGAGTTTTTTATACAAAATACAAGCAACAAATGCTTAAACAATTAACAATTCACTAAGAATTATTATCAAATAGTCACTAAGACTTTATTTCTTGAGCTCGATCCTAATCAGAACTGTTTTTACATCTGGGCAAAAATACCCTCTATTTATAAGAAAATGCTAATGTATTGCGAATTATAATTAATAATCTAAAGAATATTCCAGGACTTTCTATAATTTTCCGGTACGATTATTAAACTATTTTCTATAGATTTTACCAGAGGTTTTAGCGGTTTGATCGGGGTAAAACCTCTTATCGCGTAATGTTACACATTATATAGGATCTACTTTAGAATTTACATAAACAATAAAAACTCTAAATGTAATACAAATATCGAAATAATGACTATACTAAAAATAATATATATAAATAATAATACTAATAACTATATAATAAAGTAATAAATAATATAAAATATAAAATAATAATAATAAAAATAAAAGAATAAAAATAGGGCTAACAACGCGACATATATTGGAGGGTTGAAGAGAAGGGTGACGAAAAACAAACAGGTGCACTTCTTGAAGAATTAAAATCTTGTTTAGAACCTATTCTAAATAATGTAAGGGCGAAGGAAAATTTATAATAAATAAAAAAATATAATTATTAGTGATATATTAAAAATAAATGATGTAAAGGTAAAAGAAAATGTATAATAAATATGATAAATAAAAAATCATAAATATTAAAGTGATATGTTAAAAAAAAAATAAATCAAAATGTTCGTGAGTATAATACTTAGCCTGAATTTTTTGATTTCGCTGAATTTTCAAGTCCCGTTTATCATGTGACATGATCCGTATTCTTAGACCGTTTTTTGGTTGCCGATCTTTAGTCACTTGACTGGACACGGCTTTAGACGATCCCTTTAAATAGCAACGGATCGCTAAAAAAAATTTTTTTAAAAAAAAAATATTAAAATTTCGTGGCTTTTAAATAAAGCTACGAAATTTTAAATTAAAAAAAAAAATCATGGGGACTTTTATTAAAGCCCCCAGAATTAAAAGAGTGACCGTCGCTCTTTTTTTTTTTAAATAAATTAATAGATTCTGATAGATAATTATTTTTAATTTTTTAGTGAAATCGGGTAGCGCAATACCGTTTTATTGATATAGACAAAAATAAAAAATGTCTACTTTATCTAATGAAAATATCTCTGATACTAAAATTCCTTATGTTGAAATCCCTAATGTTGAAATCTCTAATATTCACCAAGAAGAAAATTCAACTGCTTCTTCTTCTACATCTGCAAAAAAAAGAACTGTCTCAATTTATAAACATTTTACTCTTAAAACTCATGGAGATAAAGAAAGGTGGCATTGTAAATATTGCAGGTAAGGATTTGCTGTATTATTACTTAAAAATAATATAGTAAAATAGTAGAAATAAGATTAACTTTTTTAAACAATTATAGTTCCACTTTGGCTGATCGAACAACAACAATTCTTACTCGCCATATGGAAAGATTCCATTCAAAAATACTTAAAGATTCAGAAACTGAAGTTGGGCCTTTGAATAAATATTTTAAGGATACAACAAAAGAAACTGTATGTTTATTTTATATTAAATGTTGAATTGTTAAACAAAATTCAATAATTAAAATATTGTTTTTTATAGTTTACTCAAAAAGGTTTTAGAAAAAGATTAATTGAATGGATTGTAATAAACATCAGGAAATTTTTTATGTCGGAGGTTATTGTAATAATTTCGTTTTCAAAGGTTATTGAAGGTTATCGGACCAATAACCTTCGCAAATATTACGTTTATTATGATAAAGTGAAGGTTATTGAAGGTTATCAATATCAATAACCTCTGGAGTATTACGTTTTATTAATAAAAATGAAGGTTTTCGGTACCAATAACCTTCGTAAATATTACGTTTATGTTGGAGGTATTCGAAGGTTATCGGAGTGAAGGACTTCAAAGGCTTACGTTTAAAAAAATTTACTGATGAATGACTATCCATTTACTGTAGTAAAGGAATGTGAATTTATAAAATTATTAAAATTATTACATCCAAGTGTAAAAATCCTTCTTCTGACACAGTATGCAGGGACCTAACTTACAATTTTAATCAAACCAAAAAAAATATGAAAAAACAATTACAAGTAAGTAATTTTAATAAATTTTAATTTATATAATACTATTTTTTAATATTTATATTTGATTCTATAAAAAATAGGAACTTCCTGGTAAATTGTCATTTACCATTGATACATGGATATCAAAAAATACTCTTCCTTTTATTGGAATAACAGTATATTGGATTAGCAATGAATGGAAACTATGTAGTTCCACATTAGATTTTTCCTTGTTACCGGGATCTCATTCTGGTGATAATCTGGTCAAAAAATTTTTAGAAATCTTAAGTGATTTTAACATTCAATCAAAAGTATTTTTTTTAATTTATTTTTTTCTTGATTTATTTTATATAAAATAATAATTTATTATTTAATTTTAGATTTTAGGAATAACCTGTGACAATACTACAAATATGGATTCTATGTTATCTAATGTTTCTTATTATTTAAGTGAAACTGGTATTTCTTTTGAACCTCAGAACCAACATGTAAGATGCTTGGCTCACATTATTAATCTTGCAGCTAAAAGTGCATTAGAAGGATTAAATGCATCTGGGCTTGATGTTGATGAAAATATTATTGATGAAGATGAAGATAATGGTGAAAAACTAAAAAATACTATTTACAAGGTAATTTAAAATAATTATTCTAAAATTTGATTTATATTCAACATTAACATTATTTATAATTAATTTTTATGTTTTGTCAAATTTTAGCTAAGAAAACTTGTTATAAAAGTCAGATCTTCCCCCTTAAGAAGAGAGAAGTTTCAGAAGCAATGTTCAGTAGCAAATCTCCCTTTTTTACAACTAATTCCAGACATTAAAACTAGGTGGAATTCAACAGAATTAATGATTGAAAGGGCTCTCAAGCTCCAACAAGTATGTGTTTCAAAGTTTTAATTATAATAATTAACAAATATAATTATAATTTTGGATTTTTTAAATCATATAGGCACTTCACAATATATCTTCCTCTGATAGAGATCTCAGGAAATATATGCTTTCTGATGATGAATGGAAACATGTTGAAGAAATATCTAAAATATTGATGGTATGTAATTTATATAATTTATATAACTTATGTATTTATGTAATTTATTAAAAATTTAAATAAAAATATTAATTTATTTTTCAAATAGCATTTTAAAAAAGCAAGTGATTATATAACTGGACAAAAATATTCCACATTATCTTTTTCTGTACCTGTATACAACTATTTATTAGATAAATTAAAAGATGAATTTGGAAATAATGAAAATGATACAATAAAAAAAATATGTAAATTAGCAGAAAAAAAAATTAAATCATATTATCTTACAACTGATGGTGATGTATATATTATTGCAACTAGTAAGTTTAGTTATATATATATATTAATATTTATTTATTATTGTATTAATATCTTTTATTATATTAATACCTTTATTATTATATTAAAGTATTAGATCCTAGACTTAAATTACAATATTATACAGACAATAATTGGGAGCAAATTTATATTGATACTGCAAAAGAAACAATAACTGATACTTGGGACAGGTATTATAAAAATAAAGATCCAGTTATAGAAGAGTCTGATGAACTAGATGATCTTCTGGATCATGTTTTTAAAAAACAAAAAATAGAATCAAATGATGAATTAAAAATATATTTAAGAGAAGCAATTGCAACTAAAAAAACTGATATATTAATATGGTGGAAGGTATATTTGTTAAATTAATAATTAATTAATACATATTATATATTATTTTACATTAATTTAACTCTATAATATCTATTTTAGGGTCGTGAAATTCAATTTCCTTATCTTAGTAAAATGGCTAAAGACTATTTAGCTATTCCTGCAACTAGTGCTCCAATTGAAAGAGTTTTTTCTGGAGGAACAGATTTGGTTGCCCAAAGGAGATGTAGCTTGAAAGGAGAAATTATACATGAAGCAATGTGTCTTAAAGGCTAGTTAAAAACTGGCATGGGAGAAATTTTTATAGAAAATTTAGAAGATATAGAAAATTTAGAAAATTGAATTTTTTTTAAATTTTAATAATTATCTTTTATTTATTAATATAAATTAAAATGTAAAAAACAATATTATATAATAAAAATAAATAAAAAGCAATGTTTAAATATATTAAATTAGTTATTTTTTTTTATTTATTTATACTTAATATTTATATAATCAAATATTTATAAATAATTTGATGTCAATCATACATAAAAGATTTATTTGCTATTATAATGTAAAAAATAATATTAATTATTCTTAAAGTTAAAAATTTGATTTATTTATTTACAAATTTCATGTATTTTTATTCAAATTAAAAGAATAATAAATAAATTAATTTAAATTTTTAAAAATTATTATAAAAACTTTAACTCTCTCGATTTTGAGAATCACCTTTTAAATCTTAGTTGGGTCTTTAAGTAAAAGTGTTCTGCACGTAAAGTTACAGCTATAATTAAATTTTCATGTAATTATAGTAAATATTTATGAAGTTATTTGTATTATTAAAAAAAACTTAAATTTTTTATATCTTGAAAACTACCTTTTAAACTTTGACTAGATGTTTAAGTAAAAGTATTCTACATATAAATGTGCATAAAGTATTAAAATTTCATGTAATTTTAGCTAATATTCATGAAGCAATTTACAAAATAAAATTAATTGTAAACTGTTAAATTTATGAGCTTGTGAGTCTACTATAAAGCTTGTGAGCCTACTTCAAGGCTCGCGAGCTTACTTTAAAGCTTGCAAGCTTACTTCAAGACTCGTGAGCCTACTTCAAGGCTTGCGATCTTACTTCAAGGCTTGCGATCTTACTTCAAGGCTTGCGAGTCTACTTCAAGGCTTGCAAGCCTACTTCAAGATTCGCAAGCCTACTTCAAGATTCGCGAGCCTACTTCAAGACTCGCGAGCCTACTTCAAGACTCGCGAGCTTACTTCAAGACTCGCGAGCCTACTTCAAGACTCGCGAGCCTACTTCAAGACTCGCGAGCCTATACCTGCCACCCAAATTCAAAATCCAAATGCCAAAATCCCAAATGCCAAAATCCCAAATCCCAAATCCCAAATTATAATTAGTATCTTTTGCTGAAATCCCAAATCCCAAATCCCAAATACTAATAATTTGTGCATTTTGGCATCCCAAATCCCAAATTATTTGGGATTTGGGCAACACGTATACACGAGCCTACTTCAAGATTCGCGAGCCTACTTCAAGACTCGCGAGCCTACTTCAAGATTCGCGAGCCTACTTCAAGACTCGCGAGCCTACTTTAAGACTTGCGAGCCTACTTTAAGACTCGCGAGCCTATTTCAAGACTTGCGATCCTACCTAAGGCTCAAGAGCCTGCTATAAGGCTCGAGAGCCTACTATAAAGTTCGCAAGCCTACTTAAGCTCGTGAGTCAAGCCGAGCCTATATAAACAAGGCTTGGCTCAGCTCGAGCCTAACTTATAAAACTTAGATTCGAGTCAAGCCTAAGTTTTTAGACTTGACTTGGCTTGAGCTTTATGAGGCTCAGTTCGGCTCGACTCATGAGGAGCTTTAATTTTGCACTTGTACAATGGTACGATTTTATATCTAAAAGAATTCCATTTGTTTATGGCTGTCCTTTGTTGAAATTAACAGAGGTATACAATTTTATAGAAATAGAAGCAATAGAAGATATAGTTCATATAGTTCCTCGATTTGATAAGACTAATGAATATTTAGTAAATAAATATCTATTTTAAGTTGTATTATTTCGGAATGTTCCGTATTATTATATTTTAAAAAAAAAAACATTATTATTTTATATTAATAAATTCAATTTTTATTTCGCATTTATTCACATTATTTTTAAAAATATATAATTATTTTATCTATATTTTTTTTTGAAAAAAAAAATAAATATAAATTATAATCATATAATTAAATATAATATTCGAAGACTTTAGTATTGTTCAATTAAAAATCAAAAAATTTGTTACTAATAACGAATATGATTTTAATTAATTTTGTAAGTTGCGGAGATATCTAATTATGAATAATTTGCAAAGATGTAATATTATGAATTATTATTACATTTTAATGATAGCAATTAGATAATAACTATCTAATTGAGGGATATAATAATAAAGAATTTTGAAATAATTCATCATACTTAGATAGTAGGAAACGATATATAAAGAACTAAAATTCCGTTTTGTTTCTTTAAATATTTTCGAATATTTCTAATAATTTTAAAATAATTTTAAAATAATTTTAAAATAAATATAATAGTAAATAGTTTTTTAATTTAGAAAAATAGTAACAAAAAAAATGAATCAGAATGAAATGCTTTCATTTTATAGAACATCAGTAAATTTTTTTAAACGTAAGCCTTTGAAGTCCTTCACTCCGATAACCTTCGAATACTTCCAACATAAACGTAATATTTACAAAGGTTATTGGTACTGAAAACCTTCATTTTTCTTAATAAAATGTAATACTCCGGAGGTTATTGATATCGATAACCTTCACTTTATCATAATAAACGTAATATTTGCGGAGGTTATTGGTCCAATAACCTTCAATAATCTTTGAAAATGAAATTATTACAATAACCTCCAACATAAAAAATTTCCTGATGAAGAAATAAAAAAAAAAAAGATGAATTTTATTCTAGTCTTTTAACTGGAAAATCAAAATTTTTTAAAAAGGATTGTAAACAATCTGCATCATCAACAACCCCAACAACACTCGCAGTAACAACATTAGCAGCAACAACACCAGCAGCAACAACATCAGCAGCAACAACACCAACAGCAACAACACCAACAACACTAACAACACCAACAATACCAATAATATTAATAGAATCAGAAGAAGTTGCAGAAGCATCTTCAAGAAAAAAGCAAAAAACAGTTGCTGGAGTTATAAAAAATTATTCTGATAGTAATGTTTCGAAAGTCTTTGAAAATATTTGCAATATACAAAAATTTTAAAACAATTCTTTTTATAAATGATTCCCCATTTACACATAAAGATGCCAATTATTTCCTAAATAAATTTGAAGAGATGAATAGTAGACAAATAGAAATAAATAACAGACAAATTAAGATAGAAAGAGAAATCTCTGACATACGGAAATTATTGGCATCAAGTGGAATCAAATCAGATTATACAACTGAAAATAAATTTATAAATGTAAGTGTTTACATTTGTTATAAAGTTTCTTTTATTGAAACATTTGTTATTAATTCAAAGTACTTCGAAATACTTCGAAATACTTCGAAATAGAAATTCGTCTGGAAAGTTGCAAATTCTGCTATAGATAAAAGAATCTATCTGGATGAAAGTTATTTAAAATCTGTTGCTGCTGATTGTGCTGAATTAGAATTTTGTGAATATTTCGGGGGTTGGGAAAACAAACGTTGGAGCTCTTATTACACAAAATATATTCAAAGCCCTGTAAGTTTTATTTGAATTATTTACTTAAATTATTTTAAATTATAATATTAAAATATAACGTATTGTTTTAAAAACTTTTAAAGTTATTAGCTAAATATCGAAGTCTAAGAGGGTCAATTGCGAATAGANAATTTATAAATGTAAGTGTTTACATTTGTTATAAAGTTTCTTTTATTGAAACATTTGTTATTAATTCAAAGTACTTCGAAATACTTCGAAATACTTCGAAATAGAAATTCGTCTGGAAAGTTGCAAATTCTGCTATAGATAAAAGAATCTATCTGGATGAAAGTTATTTAAAATCTGTTGCTGCTGATTGTGCTGAATTAGAATTTTGTGAATATTTCGGGGGTTGGGAAAACAAACGTTGGAGCTCTTATTACACAAAATATATTCAAAGCCCTGTAAGTTTTATTTGAATTATTTACTTAAATTATTTTAAATTATAATATTAAAATATAACGTATTGTTTTAAAAACTTTTAAAGTTATTAGCTAAATATCGAAGTCTAAGAGGGTCAATTGCGAATAGAATAAGGTCTGCTCTTTTCGCAGTATTTGAGAAGCATGAACTTCCATATATTGATACAAAATCTGCTCCCCAAGAAATAAAGAAGTGGAAGGATTCGGAAAAACTAAAAAATGCGTATAAAAGATTTTATCAACGTATTGATAGTGATAAAGAAATGACCTGGTGTGCTAGGATCATACAAAAAACATGACTAAATTTTAAAAAATTAATAAAAGAAAAAATTGCGTTTGGAATGGCGGTATGCCAATATATGTTGAATCCGAAAACTGAATCAATCAAAATCAATGACGAAGAGATACGCAAAATCATGAAAGTTAAGAAAGTAAGTAAGAAATATAAAAAAAAAATTTGATATTATATTAAATATTAAAAAATTTATTTTTTTTATAGAAAAAGCTAGAAGAAGGTCAAATTATTGGGTTAGATAATGAGGAAGGAGAGGAGGAGGAGGAGGAAGAAGAGGAGGAAGAAGAGAAGAAAGAAGAAGAAGAAGAAGAAAAGGAAAGAGAAGAAAGAGAAGAGGAATATGAAAATGAAATTATATTTACAGGACAAAGCTTTTGGTCACAAAGTAATAGTCTTGCGTAATAATCTGAAATTTTTAAAATATGAATATTTTTAATTTTAGCATTTTTTATATTTTATTTAGTATTATATTTTATTTATAAATATCTGAAATATTTTATGCTATCATTCAAAGAATTCCAAGAACAATAAATTAAAAATAAATTTTTTTGCAATATATGATTTCTAGTTGCGTATATTTCCGTAAATATTCATAAAAAAGTGCAAAAATTTATATTACGAAGATTTGAAAGTAAAAAATATTTTTGTAAAAAAAATTAAGCTGCGAAAAAATTACGGAATTTTTCGAGATGTAATTTTTTTGAGGTGTAATAAATACGTAGAAAGTTACGAAATCTTGCGGAATTTTTTCGAGGCATAAGAAATCAGTGATTTTACAGGCGAAATTATTATATATCGAAATCTTTCAGAGATATATGTAATATTACGAGGAAATCTCCGTATAAATTACGGAAATTTTACGTTTTGTAATAATTACAAAATATTACGCTTATTAAAATTTCCTAATGTATAATTTTTAACTTAATATCAGATACCAAATATATATCAAATTTATAATATTTTAATCTGTATATATATATCTGTAATTTTAAAGAAAAAGTAATAAAACATAAATTAAATCTAAAAAAATACATAAAATATATATAAAATATAAATAATCCAATAGGACTGCAAGATTTAAAAATTATATGATGAAAATTTTTTTTTAATTAAAAGATGTTTTTAGTACAAATTGTTCCATTTAAATTATTTTTAAAATATATATAAAATAATAAAAATAATTTTTTTGTATTTTTTTATAAATTTTTTACTTAATTACAAAAAATAAATGTCAAATACTATCAAAGTAAAGTTTGTTAAAAAAAAATACAAAAACATTAATATTTTAAAATTAAAAACTATTAGATTTATTATTGTTATTTGTTATTTTTTTAACAAATGTAATAAGAAATAT
Source organism: Diversispora epigaea (assembly GCA_003547095.1). Taxonomy (NCBI): domain Eukaryota; kingdom Fungi; phylum Glomeromycota; class Glomeromycetes; order Diversisporales; family Diversisporaceae; genus Diversispora; species Diversispora epigaea. Next base: position 296,557 of record PQFF01000103.1, on the reverse strand, counting down.
TTGTAATATTATACTGGTTAAATAAACAAAAATCAGAATCCTATTGATAACGCAAATATGCATAAATTGAATCCTATTTATAAATTAGAAAAAATTAACTACTTATACTTAATAAATTTTAGCAAATTTAATTATTAATTGGAATCTTATTCATGATAAAATTGTCTTTTTTTTTTATTTGACCAGTGTTACTTATGGTTGAAAAAAGTTTTAATATATAATCAGTGTTATTTTGTGTTATTAAAATTTCTATAGTTAACTGGCAGATTATTAATTAATTTTATAGAATTTGAAACTTTTATACAAAATACAAATTATTATTAACTTTAAGTTTAATTATTAACACTTTTGATATTTAATTATTAAAATTAAAAGTTTTATATGTAAAAATAATTAGTAATTATTTTTTAAAATTAATTTTTAATTAATATTTTGTTTTAAGATATTTCAGTTAAAAATTATCTGATTTGAATTAAAAAAATATCATTTTGAAACTAAAAACATAGAGATTCTGAATATGTACTTTATTGTTACAAATGTTTGTAATTAATTGCAAAATTGTAGATTTATATTGTAATTCCATTTAAAATATTAAGGACTTGTAAAAATAATTAGAGATACCATCTTTAGTTAGGGCCAAATTAGGTTTGATGACATATATACACAGGTCAAATGAAAAAAATAGACAGTTTTATCATAAATAAGATTTCAATTAATGGCTAAAATTGTTAAGATTTATTAAATATAGGTAGTTGATTTGTAAGTGGGAATTTCTAATTTATTCTGATTTATGAATAGAAATTCATTTATAAATAAGAATTTCTGTATAACTGATTTGTACTATCAATAGGATTCTGATTTTTGTTTATTCAATTAGCAAAATAGGCAGCAGATAAATACACAAATATGATTTGTATTAAAGATTTGCTGATTTTCGATTATTTTGTTAATTGGGTAACTTCATTGTTTTATTGAATCTGTGTTTGAGTAGATCATCAATTTTTTTTTTGTTTTAATTTGTAAAAATGGCAGATCTTCTTCATCCGCGTTTAATGGTATAATATTTGAGGCAAGTACCTATTATATTTATAGGATTGACATTTATTCTTTAATAACTTTAATTTTATTATTTCCTGATTCAACTCTCAATGAGAATTACATCTTCCTTTTCAAATTACTGTGTCTCTTGGTATTAAGAGGATAAAAGCTGTTATGTGAAGGTATCTATTATCCTCCTGATGTTTTGTTCTTGTTATACCCACAGCATTCACAATGAAATTATTTTTTGTTGTCATCTCATTATGTTGTTCAACAAAACAGATGGTTTTCAAATGGCAAGGCATTTTTAGAGACAAAAATTCAATACAAAATTTTAACAAGAATCTATTTATATCATTTTATTACTAATCAACAACAATCAAACTTATTTATTTCAATTATTAATTAATAATTTGATGAAATTTATTATTATTATTATCAATAATATCAATTGACAAGGGTATTTTTTTTTTTATTAATAATTTAATTTTAAAATTTATTATTAATAATTTTTATCATTTAATATTTCCATTGTTTTGATGTTTTTTTATTATTTCATCATCATTTATATATTATATAACTGATAAATTAGGATAATGTCTCATTATTTCCATTGATAACTTATAAACAATATTTCGATCATATATTCTATCATCAATCCATTTTTTTTAATAAGCTTATAACAAAATAACGTCACGAAAATTAATTGTTTTAATATTTATTTATTATTAACAATGGCGTCATAAAATTAAATCCATTGATCAATCGTACGCCTATATAAACAATCCAAATTCGCGAGGTATATTTTTTACCTCCTCCTATTCTTATAATAAAAATAAAAATAAAACTAATATTTATTAAATTAAATATAAATAATGATGGAAATACAATAATAATAATAATAATAATAATAATAATAAATAATAATAATAATGCCTGGTTCAAATGCCAATATCACTAACTGGTAAAGGAAAAGTATTGGTGACACTATATCCAAATTCACTAATATAATAAAATATAACACTAAATACTAAAATGTAATCTAACGGGGAAAAGAATAATAATAAATAAAATTTAATGTTTGTTTATTATCCGTTACGTGAAAAAAAATTGAAGATCTAAAAACAAATATTTAATTTTTTTTATATCAATTACAATTAGTTTAATGGAATTTAATTTAAATTGGCAATACTAGGAAATCTCGTGAAATGAATATGTTGAATGTAGTAAAAATGTAGTAAAAATGTAATGAGAATGTAGTGAAAATGTAGTGAAAATGTAATGATGTAGTAACTGACAAGGAATATTTATTGAAAAAAATGCATACGAGATCATAAAGGTAAATAATAGATATACTATTATAAATATTTGGAAAACAAATCCAAATATTACATCTTTTTTATATATTACATTTTACGCATGCATTAAATGACTTTTTGCCTTTTTGACTTTTTTAAAAAAAATGATTTTAAAAAAGATTTTAAAAATAACTTTATAACATTATTAACTTTAATCTAACTAAATAAATTATTTTGCATCGCATTATTTTACATTTGTTTGGCATTGGTTAAACATTTGTTTTAATATATATTATTTATTATTAATTATTACTAATTTTTATACAAATTTTACGTATTTTGCATTGGTTTTAAATTAATTATTCATACATGACGTACACACAAACGCACTTTTTTTTGACGCTAATAATAATGAGCGTTCAATTTCGTGATTTTACATAATTTCCCATTTTAACCACTAAAAAAACTTTTACACTCTTTTCTTTCTCTTTCTTCCTCACTAGACCAATCAGACAATCAGACTAACCAATTACACAACATCAACCAATCATTTTAATTCTTACTAACCATTTCTTAACTCGTACATACCTTCCAACGAATCGAAAAATTTTAAAATAACCCAAAAATGGATATCAAAAAGAATAAAAAAGTATTTATTGTTATTGATATAATCAATTTCTCCGTTTTTTGATTTCCCACAAAAAAAAAATTAACAAAGAAGAGGAAAAAATTTTTCAAAGAAATGAAATGCAACAAATGCATCGTACAGACCTTTTTCTTTATCTACCAAAGAAACAATCATGTATGTCATTCATGTATGTAATGTTTATGTAATGTATACTGTAAGAATATTAAAAATGATATAATTTTGTAATATATTATGAATGAATATAAATTGGAATGTGTCATTGTAATGTCATTGTTGTGTTATTTGTAGTGGTTTATTATAGTGTCATAATCTCCTGCATTTGTGCTCCAAAATTTGATTTTTTTTTTTTGATATTTGATTATGTATTTATTATTATTTTTTTGATATGTAGTTGTGTGTTGTGTTTAATATGTAGTTGATATTGAATATGTAGTTTGATGTATTGGATATATATTATATATATTTGATTTATATTTGGTATGTATTTGATTTGTATTTGGTATGTATTTGATATATATTTGGTAATATATTTGGCATATATTTTATAGGGAGAAAGAAATATATGAGAACAATGGGTATTCTTTCCACGCGATATCAAGTTGACATATTAAGAATAAGAAATGAAAAATGGGTAAAATGAATACGAATTAATTCATCCAAAAAAATTTTTATCCCCCAAAAATTGGCACGTCTCCTTCTAATTTTTGGTAACTGGTTTTTTTTTACTAAACCTTTAATACCCTCATCTTTGTTTCCAAAAAAAAAAAATTTCCTAATATATTATTAATATCGTTCTAACCACGTGAGCATACAAAATACAATTAGTGTGCAAAAGAATAGGTTGAAGGTGCATGTATTTATATGTTAGTAGTTTACAATAAATAATATATTAGTGCATAATTAGTATTTGAATAAATATTTTGAATGTGTATAATTTATTTTACATTTTTGAATGTATATTATTGAGTGTAATATTATTTTTGAGTGTAGTATATTTTTGTGAGTGTATATTTTTTTGGGCCTTATTATAGATCATTTAGGATGTAGTAAAAAGAATATAGTTAAATCTCATTTTCTAAGCAAAAAAAGGAATTACTTTGTTGAAGATATTATATGTGTGTGGGGGAATTGTCTATTCTTATCTGTCATTTATTACTATATTATTGATACAACAAGTGTTGCATATAATCGTGTCAACATTGTCATTTTACTTTCTTCATTACATTATTTCACCTATTAAAGATAATAGGAAAGGATGCAATTACTCTATTTATAAAATAATGGTATGCGTTTCTAATTAGTTTGTTGTTATCTCTAATCGGTCCTTTGTTTCTCTTTTGTTTTATTTTTATTTTATTTTTAATTTAATTTTAATTTCATCCTTTTTTCTTTATTTTGTTTTTTTTTTAATTCCCGGTTCGCATATTAGGTATTACCGAGCATACTAAATTTGTGGGGTATTCCCGTTCGTTTCATTTTATTAGTTTATTCATATTTTCTTTGATCAATTATCTTATCGCCTATCATTTCAACGCATTAATTATCATTATTATTATTATTATTATTAGTTATTATTATTATTAGTTATTATTATTTATTATTATTTATTATTTCTTCTTTCAATTACTTAATTTAAGAAACGACTCAGTGAATTCTCTAACTTGTACATATTATCATTATTATTATTATATATATCGATTGATTGATGCATATATCAATAAATTTATCAATAAATTGTCAATATATATACCACTGCATGTGCCCCTTGAAACTATTTTTTTTTTTTTGCATACATATATTTTCATATTCACATATCACATATTTACATATTCATATATTCACATATTCACATAGTAATCTCAAACTTTATCTCGAAAAATAATAACTTGTCATTATTAAAATGATTATTATTGGCTGTTTTTATTATTGTTATTTATGATTAAAATTAATTAATTGTCAGAATTAGCAAATTGAGTAACAATCTATGAATTTCCATTATTGTTTATTCCCCCCATTGTTATTAATTTAATAAAATAAAGATAATAATTAAAGTTAATAAACTTAAAATAATATATAGTTAATAATATAATTAATATCCTTATTTGGATAAAAGAATTAAATCTTTTTTTAGTCGTTATTCTTCACTCTTAAAAATCAACTATTTATCCGATAATACATTTTTATCCGATTGTCGTATATTAACCAATTATAGTTTATTTAAAGAAAAACTTTATACTCTTTATTTTTATGATTGGATAAACTTAATTTTTTTTTTAAAAAAAATCGATTCTCATATGATATCATTAAGATTTCTCTCAAATTGGAATTGCTGAAAGAAACAAATCATTTCTATTTATTAATTCCATACTAAATGCTTACTAATGATTACTTAAAATAATTTAAATAATTTATAATCTCTATTTATTTATTTAAATTAAGGATCATTTATAAGGAAATACAACTGGCGGGAAAATAAGGTTTAAAGGCAAAAAAGCACGCGAGAATAAATCCGCATCACAATCACAAGCAAATAAATTTTATACAATTAACCAATAATATTTAAATTTTTAAATTTATAACTAATCCAATAATGATAATTCCATTAATTTTCTTAAATCAATGGCTGAAACAGCGGAGATTACATGATTTAAAAGAAATATAAACAATTAGAATAATATCAAACAATATTAAAGATATTGTAATAAATAATATTAATAATTAATATTAATAATTAATATTAATAAATAACAATATTAAAATACAATATTATATTAATAAATAATATTAATAAATAATAATATTAAAATACAATATTATATTAATAAATAATATTAATAAATAATATTAATAAATAATATTAATAAATAATATTAAAATACAATATTATATTAAAATGAACCTCAAACATTTAACGTTACATTTACACACATTTCTTTGTTTTTACTAAATACTAAATGAAATACGGAAATACAGATATTTTGACGTTATTGACGTGTTATAATTTGTGTTTGTTAAAAAAAAAATATGCATAAAAATATATATATATAATTAAATGTTGACATCTGCAATAATCTTACTTCAACATTATCTTAGCATTATCGTAATGTTATCTTAATATTATCTTAATATTTACCATTGATAAGGTTTTATGATTAAATAAAGTTTTTTATTAAGGTTTATTATTTGTTTATTTTGGATTTGAAAATGTAATTGTTATATATATATATATATATATATATATAGGGATATATATGTATATAGATATAGATATATATTTATAACCAACTTTGGAAAGTGTTGTCCATTTTCACGTTTGAATCTTTGCATCTTTCTTGAACCAATTATTCTGATTGCAAACCTATTTTCGATCTTGAATTGATCTTAATTTTGATCTTTTATTTTGATATTGTATTGTTTATCTTAATTTATTCTTTTTATTTTAATTTATTTTATGATCTTTATAATTAGAATCTTTATAATTTATTTTTTACGATCTTTTTAATTTAATGTCAAAAATATAAAAAATATAATAATCTTATATGTAAAAGGAAATAAGATAATGTATTTATGTTGTAAATATGTAAATGCGTATATAATGCATAAAGAAGAACTTTCAGTAATTCAATTAAAAATTCAGTTTACCCGATCAAAAGCTATTATTATTATTTCCTTTTCGTTTAATTGAAAATTTCATGAATTGAATTAAAACCTGCCAAGAATCGTGCAACCAAATTACATAAATAAATAAATGTAAATGTTGTTATGATAATATTTGCTTTTATTCCCACATTTGTTGTTGTTTGTCAAAATTTGACAGGTTGCATTTTATCCATAATAAGATTGTTCGTAAAAAACATTGTAAACATTGTGTAATTTAAATTATAAATTTATATAATTTATATAATTTATATATATATTATTTATATTCAAATGCGTATATGTCTTATACGGAATCACGTGTATCGAGAATATATTTTTTACAACAAATTAAAAATAAAACAGAACCGATAACATATCAATATATATATATATAATATGTATTTTATGCACCTGGATTATAATTAATAAGAGAAAAAAGGACAAAACAAGACGGAAATTAAATGCAATAAGGATAAATAACAGTAATAACATGAACCGAAAAACGCGGCGGCTTCGGTAATTATTTAAATATTTTTGATAAAATGCAAAATTAAATACAAAAAATCAAATTGAAATTAATGCGAAAGAATTTAAACAATTTCTCCTTTGAATAATTGGAGAAGATTGATAACAATGCACGTCATTTAATACTTTTTGTTTGCTTTATTTTTATTTACAAACATTCTGAAACAAAAAACAAAACATAATATTTATGAGAATGTGTTTGAGAAGTATTAAATAAATTAAATAATGAATATAATGAATATAGTAAATATAGTAAATATAGTAAATATAGTAAATATAAATTAATATAATTAACAAATATAACAAATATAACAAATATAAAAAATATAAATGAAAACAAATAAATAAATAAATAAATAAATAAATAAATAAATAATATAACTTGAAATATAATGTCAGCATTATATTAAATATAATGTCAGCATTATATTAAATATAATGTAAGCATGATGTCAGCTAATAAGCTAATAAGCTAATAAGCTAATCACTTATAATTTCGACACGTTTATCGTAGACTTCAATTACGTAAACAGTTGTATTTATAACATCACATTACGATTTTAACAAGTGACACCACATGAATAAGTAATCTTTAAATTTATTGGTAGAAAGAATGAAAGCGTGGTAAAAAAACTAATAATATTTGTAAGTGCAGTCAAATAATATAAATAATATTATATAAATCTGATTTTTTCATTATAAATATTATTATATAAAATTTAAATTATGATTTTTTAAATTATAAAATGATTGGTAAGGAATCCAGAACATTGATTCTGATTATAATTTTCAAAATTTAAATTATTTAAATTCGACGTTAATTAATAAAATATGAGTATGATTACATCAGTGGTGACACCTTGCGTGACGTTAACCAACATTAGTCGGATATGCTTGGTTAAAATTTTTGGATCAATTAAATTTGAGCAGTTGAAAAAAAAACATTATTGATTAAAACTTATTGATTAAATGATTATATTAATTTATGAAAATCATTAACGACACGAAACGAAATAAATGAAATTCAAAAAAGAAAAGCATAAATTATGTAATTATTATTTAAAAATTTTAATTATTATATACAATTATTCATTATAATTAATAAGATTTTATTATTTTATAATTATTATTATTATTATTATTATTATTATTATTATTATTATTATTATTATTATTATTATTATTATTATTATTATTATTATTATTATCATTATTATTATCATAATAATTATTATTATTTAAAAATTTAATTATTATATACAATTATTCATAATAATTAATAATAATTAATAATAATTTATTATTTTATAATTATTATTATTATTATTATTATTGTTATTATAATTTTATTATTTTATAATTATTATTTTATAATTACTTTAGTCTATTAATTTGTTTTAATTTATTTTAATTTATTTTATTTATTTTAATTTAATTAGATTAATTATTTTATTTTATTTTATTTATTTAAAAGGAGAAATAATGATTTCTTAAATTGTTTAATTCGCTTAAATTGTTAAAGTGGCTTGAACACCAAAACAATTAATCAATTTAAAAACAAACTACAATTAAACTTGATCCTTTATCTGGTTTAGAACCAATGATAAAATAAAAATTATATTTATTCTTTTAAAGATCAAATTCCCATTTTTTCGAGACAGCCTGCAATTTTCAAAAAAAAGAAAAAGAAACTGTATGTGTTATGTGGGGGTCATTAAAGAGTTGAGAAAATGGCGCGTTTAGAAAATATTACAATTGTGATATTAAAAAGGGTTAATGCATTAAACAAAAAGTAATATTAATTCTTTCCCTTATCGGATACGGGTATTTGAAATTATATTATATGAAATCAATTTCCATGGAAATGAATTATGGATTAAAATTCATAATTTTATTAAAATTATTAACAAAATTATTTAAATTATTAACAAAATTTGGTTCAAATTTTTTTTTAAACATAATTAATTTAAATAATGGATCTTCAAATTGCATTGTGAAAAAAAAAAATAATATGAAAGATATATCAAGATAAAATATATAATGATTATAGTATAGTAAAATAATATGTACTTAATTATATATATATTTATACAATATACTCTATTGATTATATTTTATTAATTATATTGATTAAATGTAATAGTAAATGAGGTTAGAATCTTATATCACTTTTAAATTTGTGAAACATTTTTCAGAACATCCGAATATTTGCAAAAAAACCGAATAAATATATTAATATTCTTTAATAAGTCTAGGGTATACATATTTATATAATAGAAATCCATTTCTTTTTTCTTTACAAAAAAAAAAAATTGAAATATAATCCTAAGAGTACTATTATATATTAAAATTTAATATATTTAGTCCAAAAATTTTTTCCACGTTTCCAAAAACCTCTACTTCGTCAATTTTTTACGATAAATTATTTCATTGGCAATAAATAAAAAAAAAAAAGATATATATACCGAACAAACTTTCATGAAATTTCTTTGTTGATTTTACTGTCTTCAGTAACGTCAACGACTTCCAAATTCTCTCCTAAATATCATTTGTATGTACATATATGTTTTGTTTATATAATAGGTTTATCTAAACAATGATTTAACGTTTTTGGTTCATAATTTGTTTCTTTGTAGACGAACGCCGCCATTTTAGTAGAATTTTTAAAAAAATAATATATATTCACCATCCTTTCATGTCAACCCACGTCCTTTTATAATTACGTTTTTTTCTTATCAATCGAGGAATAATTTTTTTTTAAAAAAAAATCATTTTTAAAAAAATCACACGTTTACAAACCATTACCCTTAAAGAGATCTTTACATATTTGAACGACCTCGATAATAAATAATAACAATGGACATTAGAATTTTATTGAACAACGAAGATTTCAAAGGGCCAACAAGCCCTGCATCTAGTGCCTCCAGTGAATGTGATTCAGAAACTATAATTGATAATGATCGTCCATACGAATGCAGTTGGATAGGTTGTAGAAAAGCATTTTCACGACGTTCAGATCTCGCCAGACATAGAAGAATTCACACTGGTGAACGTCCGTATAGATGCGAGTGGAATGGTTGTGGCAAACAATTTATACAACGCTCAGCTTTAACTGTCCATTATCGTACACATACAGGTGAGCGTCCACATATTTGTGAATATCTCAACTGTAATAAATCATTTAGCGACGTAAGTATTATATCATTATCATTAATCAAAATAGTTTGTCGATAATTATATTTATTAATTACTTAACTCAATCTTATCAATTTGTCTAATTAGTCTTCGTCATTGGCGCGTCATCGTAGAACTCATACAGGAAAAAGGCCTTATGTATGTCCGCATTCCGGATGTGGTAAGACATTTACCCGTCGAACCACTCTCACAAGACATCAAAGATCTCATGATCCTCATTGGAAAGAATATAACACGTAATTAATTTTAATATTATTTTATAAAAGAAAAAAAAAAATTTTTTTTATAATTTATTTAATAATTTAATTTTTAATAATTCTTATAATTCTTACAATTTTTATAAAATTAGTGCTTTCGAACCACGCAAAAAAACCTCATGTAACAATTGCCCAACACCTATCAATATTTATAATGGACCTCCAAGTCCTAGAAGCCCTTTAACAATCAATTGTTTCAAATCAATACCTGTTGAATATCATTTTCAACAAGCAAGTTATCCTTCCAATACAATGTTAAATAATCAAGTTCTACCTGCTATTAGCTGTATTTATCTTCCTCCACCTATGGATGGCTCCCATTTGACCTCAAGCAGTCGTGTTACTGCATTCAAACCGGTCGTCAAAGAAGTTAATGATCCCTTTAAACATGGGTATCCCTCACCACCTCTTCAACGTGAATTATATTATTCATCTCGTAATATTTAATACTCCATTAAATCTCCATTATATTCCCCGACAAACAAATAAAATTCGTTTCTTTTCTTTTCTTTTTTTTATATAATGATACTTAATATTGCTGGACAATATTTTCGCAAATTCCATTTTTTTTTTTCGTAAACGTTTATAGAAAGGCCAGGTCTAAAAAGGGATCTTTGTTATTGAATTAGTAATTATTAGAATTCACGAATTTCATTAAAAAATATGCAAAAAAAAAAAAAATTATGATTACTTTGATTCTCCTTTTTTCTATATATTACGCCGCCTACTTCATCATAGAAACCACCCCCTCCCCAATTGTAAGATAAAAAATTCCATCATCATTTCGCACACATAGATATAGATAAAAAAAAAGAGAACTCTTATATGCTTACTTCGTATAACACATCACATTTTTCGTTTTTATTTTCTCGTCCCTTCATTGCATTCACTTCATTTTCATGCAGAGAGAGATTTCCTCGATTCTTTCTAAAAAAAAAAAAGTTCATCGAAAGGATAATAATTTAAATTCGTCGCAATTTCTACTTTTTTTTTCCTTATTCGATTATAACCATAATATCCTCAATAATATATCTTCAATTAATTTTGAAATTCTTAATCATACAGAATTTTTCAAAATAAAAAAAAAAAAAAAACTCGGAAACAATAATATCCTTTCGTGTTACATGGGTTTGATCTTTAAAAACCCTCCCTTAAAAATTATGCAGAAGTTATACGATTTTTTTATGAAAAAATCACATAAGCATTAATGCAAATATATAGGTCATTAAATAGAATTTTCTTTAACAAAAAAAAATAATTAGTAAATCAAGTATAAATGATATTCTCAAAAAGAAAAACGCGACAAAATTGGTTTTCTCGACAAATTTCATTAATTGGCAAATAAATAAAAGTTGGTTGAATGGCTCTAGTAGAAATCAAAAAAATTATATTACGTACTTTTTAAAAGTGTCCTATTTTTTTTTTTTTTTTTT
>PQFF01000103.1:185997-282339 GCA_003547095.1 Diversispora epigaea | reverse complement strand
GAAAAAAAAAAAAAAAAAAAAAAAAAAAAAAAAGAAAAAATAAAATTTATATATTTAATTTAATTAATTTAATTATTATTATTTATGGTTTTATTTTTAAAATCGCATTTTTGTCGTTTAATACCTCTATCTCAAGTTCATTGACTTTAGTTTCTAAAAATTCACGTCGAGCGCGGGATTTTCGTTCATTAATAACTTCATTTTCCAATTCTCGAACTCGCTCTTCCAAATAATTGTTTCTTCCAATAAGTTGCATTTCTCTCTGTGAGGATGCTTTGTTATGAATAACGCGTCCATCTATATCTTGTTCATTTGTCATCAAAGTTTCGGGTGGTCTACGTTGAGAATCCGGAACTTGTACGCTAAATTCCGATTGATTATGTGAATATTGCATTTGATAATGGGGAGCTGGTGCGTTAGTAGATATCGATGCGGGAGTTTCCACCGGAAATACGAATTGGTGATGTGTAGAATTGGGAATAACGAGATTTTGAACAACTGGTTTAGCTAAAGATTGTGTATTGGGGGATGGAATTGACTGAATTTGTGCTGATTGTTGAGTTTGTAATGGTTGATGTTGCCATGCATGATATTGATCGTGTTGGATCATTTGTTGTCTTTTGTAAAAATCTTGAGATTGTTGTCGTGAGATATCAGTTTTCCCTTGGGAATTATTTGATAAATTTGTTGTTTGCTTGTTTTGCAAATCTTCTTGAGGTTTTTTGAATTGTTGTTGAGGTTGCACTATTTGTTGTGATGGTGCATTTGCCTTTGGATCAGGTTGCTGATTTGGAGATTTGGTTGCAATATCACCTTGCGTTTGTAATTGTGGTTTCGATTGCGGCTGGGATTGGATAGACAGTAATTGTGGCTGTGGCGTAGTTTGTTGTGGCGATAGGTGAATGGGTGGCGGTTGTTGTTGTAGTTGTTGTTCTAACTTGGAGTCTGTGCCTTGGTAAAGTTTTTTTTGTGGTCCCCCACAAAAACTTTCTGCTCTTAAATGTCTATTTAAAGCATCTAATCTTGCAAAACTTCTTTTGCAATGTGGACATTGGTATGGTTTTTCACCTGTATGTAATTTTGCGTGCCTTTTCAAATCATGGTGTCTTCGAAAGAAGTGCTGACATATTTCACATTGGAAAGGTTTTTCCTGTGAATGTGTTAGGGCGTGAGACTTGAGATTATGTTGACGGCTGAATGTTTGGTTGCACACAGTACATACGAAAGGTTTTGCTTTCACAGCATTATTAGGACTATTGGGTTGTCCCGGAGTTGTCTTCTCCGGATTTACAGAAAATTGGGTAAAGGAACCTAGAGCGTTAGAATCTAGTGGTGTGGAGGGTGAAGAGAAGTTGACTGACTCAGGTGTATAGTTCGCTGTTGTCGTCTTCAATACGTTCATATCATGAGAACCAGACGTTGAAGAAGTTTGAGTAGTAGTAGATAAATTATGCACTTTCGGATCTGATATATTTTCTTTTTGAGGTGCCGAATGGGTTTGTTGCTTATTAGACGTAGTATTTGAAATAGTTGGTTTACCATCGGTAGAAGTGTCAACATGGGAAGGTGAGGTTTCTTCCAAATTAACTTCATTTTGTATACTGTCTTTGGCGACATGAATGTGAACGTTTGATACTTTAACGCTTTCCATATTTTTAAATAGGGGGGGTGGTGGGGGGGAATGTTGAGAAACTACAATTTTTGCAAAGTGTGGCTTGAAGAAGGCTATGTGTACAATGAGAAACGTTGGGAGGAAAAAAATTGTAGGATTATTTAGTATTTTTTTTGTAGGCCCAGCCAACTCAGGTGAGAAAAAAAAAAGGGGTATTAAAGTAGAAACACAAATATGGTAAAAACCTGTAATGATTGTATAACTAATACTGATACGAAGTAGGACAGGATTAAAATTCTATTTTTGGTTTTAAATAAACTTGTGTAATATGAGAAGTCTGGTACTAAAATGTTGTGGGAAATGATTTTTGGCTAGTGGCTGTTTTATATAATAATGAAAAAAAAAAATTGGCAAACGGATGGCGTTTTTAATGCATTTTTTAAAATAAAAGCCACAATTTAAATACTAAATATGACTTATGATCATCGCCTCGATGTTAGAGATGCATAAAAATTATCCAATTACAATCACCATGAATTACGAATTATCGAATAATCGTGTCACGAACCGATTGATCACCAAACTATTTGTTATACAATTTTATCANAGAAACTACAATTTTTGCAAAGTGTGGCTTGAAGAAGGCTATGTGTACAATGAGAAACGTTGGGAGGAAAAAAATTGTAGGATTATTTAGTATTTTTTTTGTAGGCCCAGCCAACTCAGGTGAGAAAAAAAAAAGGGGTATTAAAGTAGAAACACAAATATGGTAAAAACCTGTAATGATTGTATAACTAATACTGATACGAAGTAGGACAGGATTAAAATTCTATTTTTGGTTTTAAATAAACTTGTGTAATATGAGAAGTCTGGTACTAAAATGTTGTGGGAAATGATTTTTGGCTAGTGGCTGTTTTATATAATAATGAAAAAAAAAAATTGGCAAACGGATGGCGTTTTTAATGCATTTTTTAAAATAAAAGCCACAATTTAAATACTAAATATGACTTATGATCATCGCCTCGATGTTAGAGATGCATAAAAATTATCCAATTACAATCACCATGAATTACGAATTATCGAATAATCGTGTCACGAACCGATTGATCACCAAACTATTTGTTATACAATTTTATCAATAAAATCAATAACTAAAATAAAATAATAATTAAATTTATCTATGTTTAACACCTGTAAGGAAATCGCAAAGAATAAAATTATTAAATTCGAGATCGCCAAAATATCCGCTTTAATATGCATAATAAGCTACGTGATGAATCTATTTTATCTTCGACAATTACGCCTAAAATGTTCCAGGACATTTCATGAAAATCCAGATCATCACGAATTGTTTCTTCAAGATGTGATTCATCCAAAGGGAAATTTGGCCGATTATCATCACTCTCTTGATTATTCTTTGAAATTGCGGAAAGTCCTAAATAGGTGGCTGACGACACAATAGCAAACCGATATTTATCTCTAGTTTCATCATAAGAAATCTCAAACCTATATGTATATATATATATATATATATATATATATATACATGCGTATTGTTTTTAATTTTAGATATTTTTCATAAATAGCTTTGAAAAAAGAATTGAACAATTACAACAAATATAACAAATATAAATACCTCTCTTCATCATTTTCTAAATACAAAACCTCATTTCGAAGTTTTTCTTTTATATGCTCATCGTTCGACATCAATAAAAGGTTATATTTAAGGCTATAAGGGAAAAAGATATGATAAATCTTAATCTAATTGATTTTCATTTAAAAAAATTAAACATAAATTTGTTTACCAAGGGTCTCCGTCATTATTAAAAACAATTATAGACTCATCGCCTCGATCATATTCGGTTCCTTGAAATGCACGTTTTCGCATTTGATGAAACCTTCGAAGGCGTTCTTTTCTACCTTTACTGATAGATCGTCCAATGGCTTCACCATTCTGTGTCAAGAATTAAAAATAAATATGGAAATTTTTTTATTGATAAAGAAATTTTTTTTTTTAAAAAGAAAATACCTTCATCTCGCAAATTTTTTCGATCTTATAACTGACGCCATGATGATTTCCCCACGGTCGGCTTTGATATTGATTACGAACTGTCGCAGTATATTGAACTAATTTTGGTAGAACACGAATTGTAACACATAAATCATGGTTAGGGGGATTAGATGACCATTTGGAGATTAGGGGAATAAAATATCCTGTGTGAATAAGAACTTTGAAATATATATATATGTATGTATATATATTTGTTAGATTTGAATTTAAATTAATTTGATTAATTTTATTATTATTATTATATTAAATGCATTTTGAAAAATATTTACCTGCCACTACGTCCGAATCATCAGTATATATATCAGTTCCCCATAAAAATCGGGATCTGACTTTTTTATTATTCCATGTTAAATGTTTGGATGAAACCCAAACTTCTAGTATTCCATTTTCGTGGAATTCTAAAGGTGGAAGTATTTTGTTGGGATCATATATCACGTGCCCTATTTATAATTCATAAAATATTATTAATATCAAAAGTTTTAATTGTAACCCTAATTTTTTATAATTACTAACCGAGATGATGTTCTTCGCGACCTTCCATGTTGAGAGAATCGTCATTCTTAACAATTAAATGTGGTTCTCTTTGTAAATATAAACCTTCAAAAAGTGAACGATCCAAAGAAAACTCATCATCCTGATCATCTTCGTTAATCTCGTTTAATTCATTTTCCCTAACATTTTTATCAATGTTTTCTAAATTAATAAAATTATCAACCGAAGTATGATGAAGAGGTGACTTAACAATATGACTTAAATGATGATGATTATTATAATCCAATGTATTGTTTAGATGTTGATGATTTGACCCATTTCCGATATCCATCTCTTTAATATTCATATTAAGCCTTTTAATAAACGGATCATCCTCATTATTCGATAGAATTGAGGATATAGACATAGATTTGGAAGGAGTAGAAGATAAAAAATGAGGATTTTGTGGAATTGGTGGTAAAGGTCCTAAAGAATCAATATGAGGAAGTTCATGATGTTGTTGACCAGAAAGAGACCTAGGAGAAGATATTGGTAAAACAGGTGAATCCGTAGCAGAAATTGGAGGAAGGATAGGTAAGCTTCCTGAATTAGGTTCTAGAGGTGGAATAGGTAATTGAAATGATGGAAAAGAAGAAGAGGGGTTTAAAGTTGCGGATATAGGAGGTAAAGTAAGTCTCATCCTTTTTGTTTGGTGGTCAGGTAACGGAGGAGCTGTTTCAGATGAGTCGTCTAATATTGGTCTTTTGTGCGAAGAAGAATGTAAATGCTCCATTATAAATATTTTAAGTATTTTAAAATTTATTGTCAAAGGAAGAAATTTTTATTCAATTTTTTATTTCAAAAAAAATTTCCGTTGGTAACACACACACACGAAATTACGGATGGATCAACTGGTATTAGGAAATTAATCCGTGGAGTTCGAATAATTTGAATAATAATTTGAATAATTTATAATTTAATAATTTAAGAATTAACCAAACTTGGAGAATTGTCGCAATGCGTGATGTTTACGGTCTTTTTAATTTGAAAAATATGAAATATGTGAAATATGTGAAATAAAGAGGGAAAATCTGCAGAATCCTGTTGTGTATAAGGGGGTGATAATCTTGTACTTTGAAAATTTCTGGGTGTAAAAAAAAAATTGTGTCCCAACATGACGTTTATGTTATGGTAGTTTTTCAGAAACCATTTATCTTTTTTTTTTTTTTTTTTTTTTTTAAANTGAGGATTTTGTGGAATTGGTGGTAAAGGTCCTAAAGAATCAATATGAGGAAGTTCATGATGTTGTTGACCAGAAAGAGACCTAGGAGAAGATATTGGTAAAACAGGTGAATCCGTAGCAGAAATTGGAGGAAGGATAGGTAAGCTTCCTGAATTAGGTTCTAGAGGTGGAATAGGTAATTGAAATGATGGAAAAGAAGAAGAGGGGTTTAAAGTTGCGGATATAGGAGGTAAAGTAAGTCTCATCCTTTTTGTTTGGTGGTCAGGTAACGGAGGAGCTGTTTCAGATGAGTCGTCTAATATTGGTCTTTTGTGCGAAGAAGAATGTAAATGCTCCATTATAAATATTTTAAGTATTTTAAAATTTATTGTCAAAGGAAGAAATTTTTATTCAATTTTTTATTTCAAAAAAAATTTCCGTTGGTAACACACACACACGAAATTACGGATGGATCAACTGGTATTAGGAAATTAATCCGTGGAGTTCGAATAATTTGAATAATAATTTGAATAATTTATAATTTAATAATTTAAGAATTAACCAAACTTGGAGAATTGTCGCAATGCGTGATGTTTACGGTCTTTTTAATTTGAAAAATATGAAATATGTGAAATATGTGAAATAAAGAGGGAAAATCTGCAGAATCCTGTTGTGTATAAGGGGGTGATAATCTTGTACTTTGAAAATTTCTGGGTGTAAAAAAAAAATTGTGTCCCAACATGACGTTTATGTTATGGTAGTTTTTCAGAAACCATTTATCTTTTTTTTTTTTTTTTTTTTTTTTTTTTTTTAAACTCGTTATTAGTATTATTAGTATTATTAGTTTCAAACCCTCTTATTCTTAAAAAAAAAAAAAAACCCTTAAAAGGTGGTTCTTCTTTTCTTGCGTTTTTTATAGCGTTTTATAGTCTTTTTTTTTTGTTAATAAAAAAAAAATATTCTCTATTATTATACCTAATAGTAAAGGTGGTTCTAATAGAATATTGGTTTCTTCAACAATTATAAAATTTAGATTGTGCTTAAAAATACAACTGTTTTAACTCCTCTATATATCAAAGTAGAGACATTCTACTTTCAAAAGAGGTTATTAATTTCAAATAGCTAGTGTGCTATTTTGTAATCCTATAATGAAAAAAGTCAACCCACCAAATTTTAAAGTGGACACTAACATCACTTCTGAAGGTTGCTACCAATCATCCTCCCCTTCAACTCCAATGTCAGCTTCCATTCCTCTTGTTTCAACCAAACAAGCTTCAATGGCATCTTCTTCAAAAGAATCCTCATTTAGATTACCTACTGTTGCTACCATTTCTCTAGCTCCGACCACAACCACCACTGTAGTTACGACCACCACTACAACAACTACTTCCTTTCCCCCCTTGTTATTGAAGCCTCCACCTTTACCTAAACAGTTAGATCCAAAAGAATATCCATTAGCTGACACTCCAACTCCACCAGCCTTGAAACGTTTTTGTTTTGATTTAAACGGACAGCCAGCTTATATTCGTGAAGATGAAGATTCTGAACAACAAATGGTCAAGGTGCTTGTGATTTACCTATTGATTTTTTTTTTAAAAACTCATTTTTATATATTACAAATGTTTAATTTTTTGATATATTTATTATATATACATTATATATATTTATGTTTAATTATAATATAATAAAAGTATACTGTCACTTTATATTTATTATTTGTGTAACAAATTATTAATTTTATATTAATTATAATTTATCTTAGCTTCGAGAGGCCCTATGTAANTCAATGGCATCTTCTTCAAAAGAATCCTCATTTAGATTACCTACTGTTGCTACCATTTCTCTAGCTCCGACCACAACCACCACTGTAGTTACGACCACCACTACAACAACTACTTCCTTTCCCCCCTTGTTATTGAAGCCTCCACCTTTACCTAAACAGTTAGATCCAAAAGAATATCCATTAGCTGACACTCCAACTCCACCAGCCTTGAAACGTTTTTGTTTTGATTTAAACGGACAGCCAGCTTATATTCGTGAAGATGAAGATTCTGAACAACAAATGGTCAAGGTGCTTGTGATTTACCTATTGATTTTTTTTTTAAAAACTCATTTTTATATATTACAAATGTTTAATTTTTTGATATATTTATTATATATACATTATATATATTTATGTTTAATTATAATATAATAAAAGTATACTGTCACTTTATATTTATTATTTGTGTAACAAATTATTAATTTTATATTAATTATAATTTATCTTAGCTTCGAGAGGCCCTATGTAATATGCGAGCTTCCGGACCTACTCCATCAACATCAAAAACTGTTAAGACTAGTGTAACTTCTACCCAGACATTCAATGAAAATTTCACTGAGATCAAACCTTCGGGAAGTGGTGCTCGTAAAAGATCCGCTTCTTCTGATGAGCTTGCTTTCGATTTTTCTACTGCCGGTCAGCAACAATCGACTGGTATTGGCAGCAAAACTTCCCGTTCTCGCAGCTCAATATCTCCTCCACATAAAAAGGTTCGCGCAAAATCTGCTAGTACTATGTTGGAAAATGATAGTGAGCTGGACTCTCAAAAACAATGGATGGAATTAACTGTTAATTCGGGAATTTCAATACCGAGAACTAACACTCCATTAAGTAATGTTCAAGGTGAATCAACAACACCAAATATTTCCCTCCTTCATCAACAAACTTCCTCTTCTTCTTCCAGGCATATAAATACTATTTCAACCTCAAATCTGGGAATTGACACCCCGTCAACTACACGAAGTACTCATTCTTCCGCTCTTCCTTCCCCGTCCCTTTCCCCAATTACTGGAACTACTACTTCAAGCAATACTAATCAATTTGAAAACTTTTTCGCGGGTATTCCCGTTCAAGATGATGATGATGATGATGATGCTGATGTAGATGATGTTACTGTTGATGAATCTTTGTCTGGAAACAATCAGGAAAATTGGAACTCAAAACAATTAGATGAATCTCACGTTCCTAGTTTGTGGGATTTGAACACCATGCTTGCTACATTCGATGCATTACCTTCTTCAATGAAATCATACATGCTTTTTCAGTTACTTCGACGTTGTCCTACGAATACCCTTCAATATGTTAGTAACATTATATTACCTGCTTTAAGAAAAGATTTCCTTGGTATGCTTCCTCTTGAGTTAAGTTTACACATAGTAAAATATTTAGATATAAATAGTATGTGTAAAGCTGCTCAAGTAAATAAAAGATGGAGAAGTGTTATAGATGGAGATAGTCTGGTATGGCAACGACGTCTTATAATGGATGGATTTGGAACTGATGAAAACGAAGAAGTCCGAGCTATTGCAGAAAATTGGGGATTTTTTCGTCCAATTGCACGTCGTAAAAATCGACAATCAGATGGTGTTAATGAAAGTGGTACATCTTCATCCGAAGAAAAGACAATTATAGAAATTGATGATGACGTTAATGTTGATAATAATATGAAAGATGATACTGACAGTATGAAAGTTTCAGATGATAACATTAAATTAGAATGTTCGGCTGGTTCATCATCGAGAGCAATTCTATATCAAACTGGTCACAATGATAATAATATGGCTGTAGATAATGATAATAGTTCACCATCTCAAAAAAATCCATCTATAAATACTGAAGAGAATAATGGTAATACTTTACAACAAGGTTCTTTTAAACTTTCACCAACAGGTACGGACGAACCTGCTGGTGGAAGTTCATCATCTTCATTTGCTAAAGGATTTTCAACAATACAACAAAATCAAAATAAAGGTAAAGCTCGAGCAGATGACGAATGGGCCAGGTTTAGAACCGAAGAAAATCATCAAGGTGATGATCGACCTTATGATGGTGATGACAGTGATGTTGATGCCATGTCTCAGGGAAGTTGTGACCGAGTGGAACTTTCTGAAGACAGACTTCCACTTACATCATCTGCAACTCATCCTTATAAAGCAATTTATCGTCGACATTTCCTTATGAGACAAAATTGGGTTCATGGTCGACACAAACATATCTCTTTTCCAGGACATGTAAACAATGTTGTCACGTGTCTTCAATTCGATTCCGAAAAAATAATTTCCGGATCAGATGATCAATGTATTAATGTATATGAAACTTCTACTGGACGATTAATAAATAGATTGGAGGGACACGATGGTGGTGTTTGGGCATTGCAATATGTTGACAAAACCTTGGTCTCCGGTTCTACAGATCGAACAGTACGAGTTTGGGATCTTGAAAGAGGGATATGTACACACGTATTCCCAGGTCATACAAGCACTGTACGTTGCCTTCAAATCATCATGCCAAAGAATATAAATCCAAATCCTAATGAGCCCCCTGTTATAGAACCACCAATTCCTTTAATTGTTACAGGTTCAAGGGATTCCACATTAAAAGTGTGGAATTTACCGAATCTTAAAACCGATTCTCAATATCAACCAACAATCCCTTCATCACCATCCGATAATAACCAATATCCAGAAAATCCATATTTACGTCACACGCTTGTAGGTCATACACATTCTGTTCGTGCCTTGGCAGGAGTGGGTAATACCTTAGTAAGTGGTAGTTACGATTGTACAGTAAGAGTTTGGAATATATGGACAGGAGAATGTCTTTGGCGTTTAATCGGACATACACAAAAGGTTTATTCTGTTGTTCTTGATGCAAAACGTAAAAGATGTATGAGTGGAAGTATGGATGGTACAGTAAAAGTTTGGAGTTTAGAGGATGGAACAATTGTATGGACGTTGGAAGGTATATATTTTAAAAATTATTCAAATATATTTACTTTTGTTTAAACATTTCCAAGTACTAAAAATTATATATATATATATGTATGTATGTTTTTTAATATGTTTATAGGACATTCATCCCTTGTTGGTCTTCTCGATCTTTCGCACGATTACCTTGTGTCTGCAGCAGCAGACTCTAGCCTCAGAATTTGGAACCCAGATGATGGTACCTGTAAACATGTGTTGACAACTCATTCTGGTGCCATTACATGTTTTCAACATGATGAAAATAAAGTAATATCAGGGTCGGATGGAACACTTCGTATGTGGGATGTCAAAACAGGACGTCAACTGCGTGATCTACTTACTGGCTTAAGTGGAGTCTGGTAATTATTAATTAATTTAATTAATGAATTATATTATATAATCGAATAATAATAATTTATTAAAAATAAAATTATTTTAACAACTTAATTAATATAATTAATATTTTTAATTAATTAACATTTATTTTATTAGGCAAGTAAGATTTGATGAACGTAGATGTGTAGCAGCAGTACAACGAAATTCAATGACCTGGTTTGAAGTTCTAGACTTTGGAGTATATGGTATAGAGAATGATGACGGATCAGGAGGAAGTTGTACTGACGAAAATGGCAATTGGGTTGATAGAAGGATAACTGTTGGTAATGGGGGCGACGATTAAACAAATTTTACGAATTTTACATTATTTTATTGAAAATCTTTCTCTGTAATTTGTTTTATTTTTATATTATGGACATTGATATTAATAATTTTAAAGTTTTGTACATCAAACATATAAACTAGATTTTTTTTTCAGTAATATTTTAGCTGATTTATGATATTCATTCAACTAAATTTGTTTTATACTCTTAATTCTTTTCCTTTATTTCCTTAATTATCAATTGTTTTGATACTGTTAAGTTTTTTTGGAAAAAAAAAATAATATATAGATTAAAAATCACAACCTTCTAAAGACACTATGCACAATTAATACAATTAATTCAATCTAGATAGTAGTTTTTCCTTAATGGTGGCTATTGTTTTTATGGTATGAAGTATTTATAACTTCACACAACCAGATGATTCCTATTATGGAATTTAAAAATCGCATGGGGCATATAAAATACACGAAAAGAAAGAAATATGGCTTCGAACCCCCCTTTTATTTTACTATTTTTTTCACACAAAATTATTATTAGAAAATGCAATGTCATTTACATTATTTGACATTTTACAAGTCATAAAATCAAACAAATTATGTATGCATATTAAATTATCATCATGAAAAAAAAAAAAAATATAGTAAAAATAGAATTAAAAATTAATGTACAATTATTAAAAAAAAACTCAATAAATAATTTAATTTGTAAAATACAGTACAGTATAATATAGCATAGTATAATATATAGCATAATATAAATATAGTATAGCATAATATAAATATAGTATAGTATAATATATGATATATATATATTACTCATCTATAAACAAATTCTTTGAGTTTAAATGTACACTATGAGATTTGATTCTTTCAAGAAATTGTTGAGATTCTGACACCAAAATATAATATTTATCAGAATGATAAGAATCTTTTTCAATTTGAAAAACCAATCCTGGGAATTTTGAATTTAAGTAATTAATAAGATCAGTTTTAAACTTTACTAGAAGATGAAAACCACAGTTTTTAAAGGGAAGAAGAACGTTTTTTATACGATCAAGCTTGTGGGAAACTTCTCCGTATTCTGTAAATAGGATTTTAAACTGTAATGCGGCTTCTGACACCCAAATTGGTATAGCTTCCTCCAAAGCTTCAATAAAATCATCTAAAGTATTTGCTTCACCACTTGCTAAATCCACAGTACATGTCTGAATATGATCTTGCCAAGGTACGCCAAAGTATTCAAATTCAGCAATCAATTCTTGACGAGAAACGTGAATATTTTTTTTGTGATCCGCACGTGGCCATATAACACGATTATTACGGTATAATTCAAGAACGTAATAAAAAGCTCTACCATTACGATCAAAGAAATATTCGTTTTGATTTGTACATTTTAGCATGTCCTGGTTTCGCTCATTGAACATGTTTGCTAACATGGTGTTAGGTTGAGAAGCCAATGTTGAACGAGTTGTTGTATACTATTATTAGGAATTAAACAATTTGGTTAGAGTTAGATTTTGGAAAATTTATTTAGTTAATTCATTAAAGCAGCAGTTAGTTTATACCTTAATGCCACCAACATTAAGCACTATATGCTCATCTGAATTTTTAGGCATCCTTTCCGAGTTTTCTTTCCCCGACCAACATTTACTATAAAAAAGATAAGATAGAGTACATTACATTAATCTAACCGTATTTGGTGATGACAATTTTTTTTTAATTAATTCAATACAATCAGAATGGCACCATCCATTATGTAATTTTTAATTGTTATAAATAAAGTCATTATGGATAACAACACCACCATTAACAAATAATTAATTGTCACCTCAAAATATGATACAAACCAATAATAAAAAAAAATATTAATAGTTATACCGTATTTATTTCACATTATCTTTATTTTCTTCATTTTCACTGGGACTAGGTGGAATATCAGGAGGTAATAACGGAGGTGGTGATGATGGAGAAGGAATAAAATGGGAGAAATGATATAGATTTAATATGGAATCAGATAGGGTCCGCATTAGCATTAATTGATCAAAAAGGCAAAATATCTATTCGGACCTTGAATAATTTTTTTTAATAGATGGAAATGTATTTGCGATGTCAATTAAGAGAGAGTGTGATTGTATTTTTATGGTTAGATTGTGTTAGAACGTATTCAAGAACAACGGAAACTTGACATCTAAGCGAGATAATTTTAAGGGACCTAGAAATCAATTTGGAGAATTGTCACTTATAACGATTACTACAGATGGAAAGGTAAAATTATTATTATTATTAACATCTATCAATTATTATTATGTTTTATTTATTAATAAATATTTTCAATTTTCATTTTAATTTATTAGTGTAAAAGATATTCAGGAAATCTTGATTGTTTTGATATAGCTAATTTTTAAATTGGGAATCAGCTCAATCAAATATTGATGTTATGAATACATTTCAGATTCAAATTATATTTTTTATATATATAATCTTAATATCATTTTTCTTACATGAATACATTTATGTACAATTCTCCAATGTTCATGAAAAATTTAGAAAAATTGATCAATAAAAAGAAAGATTAAAACCTTGTGTATAGACTCTAAGCTCTTGTAGGCTAAAGTATAAAGGTGTTTACCTGGCACTCAGATAATACTAAATTATTTTTTAAGATTGCACTTAGAGATGGGTCATTGTGAATAGCTAGTTAAAAAAATCTGAAAAACTATAAACTTCTGTAACTTCAAATATATATTTTCTGGTAACACACACCAAATAAACTTTTTCAAGAGTGGCATTTGACCTTTCCAATATTTCTATTGTAGAAAACTCAATAATATGATATTTTTGAATAAGATTAGCATTATAGATTATGAATATTGAGCAATTCAAGATATTTGTGAAACTCTGAAAAATTCTTTTCAAAAAATAAATGTTAGAAATACAACAAAAAAAACCAGTATTTCTGAAACATACCACTGTTCTTTGCCATTCAAATAACAAGAGAACAAGAAATATCATTGAGATATTGTTTTCTTTTTTTTAAAAGTTCAATAATTTTTTGGGTCTCAAATTTAAATTTATTCTTGAAAGAATTTAGTCATTTTAGAAGAATGTCTCAGTGTTAGAATAACTTTTTTTTTCTAACCTAAACTAATTTTATTTATCTTATTATTTTTTTACTATAATAGTTATTTTTAGTATTTTATAAATAAGTTGTGATAATAACATCAAGTATTGCTAAAGCTCACCAGTGGTGATTGTCACCATACATAATTCCCTAATCCTAACTTTATAATTTCCCAGTGGTGACAATCACCACTGGTGAACTTGTGACTTGCAATATGAAAAATAAATGAATATATGCTTATGAGCAATTATTGTCAAGCAAATCATGTTTGTTGCAAAAATTCTTTGACTTTTGTTTTTATAAATATTTATAGTATAAATAATTAAAAGTAACCAATCAGGATTTTTTCTTTGATAAAAAGTAAAAAACAGACTATACTACATAATGAAATGCTTTTTTTTTAATCAACCACTTTTTAAAAGAACAAGAAGACAAATAATTATTGCTAAGGCAGACAGATCAAAACCATAAACAAATACCAAAAAAAAGAAAAATATTTGACAAAAAAAGTTCGAAAAATTATAAATTTTATATATTACAAGTTTTTTTTTAAAGAAAAATCAAAATATGTAAAGTCCAGCAATATTGCCTAATATTCCTTCAGTTATTTTCTCTAAGATCTATGGTCGATGGCTTTTTTATTGAGCTATTTCCACTTCCGCCACAAACAGTACTACTAGCACTACTATTGTTATTTCCAGAAGACAAAACGTCTCTGTTGACGTCACCTAAAAATGATACTCCCTTGTACACAAAAGCATCGAATTCCGTATCCCCAGAATTTGTTTTTGTTTGGCCATTTTTCTGATCCAACTCGTACATAGTTGGTGATCCTACAAGAGTCGAACGCCTTGATTGGTTAAAAGAGGGAGATGCCAAAGTAGACGCCGATATTATTGTTGCCGATGTAGTGGGTGTTCCGGAAGCTGATGATGCTAAAGAGCCACCATCATGAATACCACTTATAGATTGTTTTCTAGATTTACTCGCCGTTAATTTCAAAAGTGATGGTCTACGTTTTTGAGTTGGTTTAGTTGGCATTTGTGCTTCTTCGGTTGGTGGAGGCTTAAGTGTAGAAGATGCAACTGGCTTGAGAGAGGATTGACGTCGTTCACGGAGATGAGTATTTATTGTCAAATCAGGTTTATGACGGGAGGAAGGTGATGTAGGTGAATTTTGAGAAGTAAACTCTATTGGTTCCGCAGTGACAGCCGACAATAATAAAGGTGAAGGAATATTTTCACTAGATATTTGAATATCTTCATCATCAAAAATTCCAGATTTACGATCTCCTACTTTTCCAATTGCAATATCATCCATATTACCAGCAGAAAGTCGACGAATATCTGCACGATTGTTACGGGCTTCAAAATAGCTCGTATCTTGTTCATCTTCAGGATTAGGCACAAAAGGTGCTTTCTGTTGACGAATATTTTCCCAAACAATCCCATTAAAGAAAGGATGGGCTTTAATTTCTTCGACTGTTGGTCTTTTATCGGGAGTTTGATTTAGTAATTTTGAAATTAGATCTTTTGCTTCCGGAGATAAAAATCCTTCAGGGGGCCATTGGATATCATGATTTAAAATGTTTTTAAAGATTGATTGGGGTGTGTCATCATTGAAAGGTGGATACCCTAATAAAAATTCAAATAAGCATACACCAAGTGACCACCAATCAACAGCTGTTGAGTGACCAATACCAAGAAGCAACTCAGGTGCAAGGTAATCTGGAGTTCCCAATAAAGCCTTTGAACTTTGACGATTTTGCCTCTTAAACGCCTTTGAGGATTGTTGAGACATTGAATTAGTTGTATTCGAATCCAAACCGTAGAAATTAACATGACTGTTTCGATTAGAGTTTTCATTAGAAAAAATTGCAGATGCCGGACGTTGATGGACAACGCTATTACGTGATTCCGCGTTTACAACTCTTTTTGAAAACTTTTTTTTATCGGCTTCATCATTTGACTCTCTCCCTTTTCCCAAATATGTCATACTTTTTTCGGGAATTGAGATCCTTGATAATCCAAAGTCAGTGAGCTTTATATGCCCTTCGGAGGTAATTAACATATTATCAGGTTTTAAATCACGATGCGTGATTCCATTGCTATGCAGATATACAAGAGCCAATACTACTTCGGCTGTATACATACGTGCCATGTCTTCACCAAAACGTTCAAAACATTGCAACAAAGATGATAAATCACCTCCTATTAAATATTCCATGACCTTATTGAAAATTTTATATTTAGAGATCTTCATGAAAGAACGAAAATTAAAAACATTTTTGAATACTTACTAGATATAAATAGTCTTGGCTTTGAAACGCGTAAAATAGTTTAACAACAAAAGGAGTTCTAGATAGACTAAGAACTCTTCGTTCTGCAAGGACGTGATTTACCATGTTCTTCCGCACCATGTCAACCTTTTTTAAAATTTTAATAGCGTAAAGATCCCCCGTTGTCTTTTTTCTTGCAAGATATACTTTTCCAAAAGCACCTCTACTAATAGGCTTAATGATTTCAAAATCCTGTATACTGGGTATCTTGGTCTTTGAACCCTGACGTAGTAATGGTGATAAATGATAATAATATGTTATTTCAATAATTTTTATAAAATAAAATAAAATTAAAAAAAAGTTATTACTTTATCTTCGTTATTAATCGACCTGCTACCAGAATTACTAGCATCCTTATTCAAGTTGCTACCAGCACGACCATTTCCTCCTCGTAAGACAGCAGTAAAAAGCGAAATTAACTTCTTACCGCGGGGAGGAGCTGGTGGGGCATTATCAGAATCTGAAAAATTAATTTTAATATGTTGATTAGAGAGGATTAAAATTTGTATTAACAATAAAAATTATAAAAATTGCAATCATACCAATTTCGGAAAGCGCCTTACCGTATGATATTGAGCCGTTGCTGTCTTGACGCTTGTGCGATGACATATCCTTGTGACCACGATGACGATGATAACTAGGTTGCTTTGATAATAAGCTGGTCGAAGCTTTACTTGACGCTGAAGTTGACAACATTCGACTTGATATCGATTGCTTCCGACCAATCTTTTGTGGTATCTGCAAAGCAGCAGTTTCCATTGCAGCCGATGATGCAGCCATAGCAACAGCAGCCGCAACAGCAGCGGTGGCAGTTGTTGAGCCAGCATTAGAAATTGCATTTGTCGATCGTAATTTCTGGAAATATGAACGAAGTGCTTCGTTCTTTTCTCGAACCTACCATTTTTAAAATATATTTGCAACTTAGAAAAGTTCTATTAATTATAAAAATATAACAAAAAAAAAAAAAGCGTAAAGGTAAACATACAACGTGAAGCAAGCGCTTGCCATAAGTCAATATATTTTCATCTTTTGTTGGAATTTTTTCCATTTCCTCAACCAATCGCCCTAACTTTGTAGAATACTTTTCACATTTTCTTAAAGCTTCACGACGATTTGATGTTTCTTTAATATTAGCGGCCCTAGTAAAAATAAATTTGTAAATTTCCATATTTTATTTACAAAAATGGCACTATATAAAAAACCAAGTGATAATTACTTTCGGCCAATTGATTGCATAAGTTCAGCATCTTTTAAATTGAAATAATCGAGATTCTGTATGTTTGACAAATGTATGAATTAAAATTAAAAAATCAACATTAAATTCTTTAGTAAATTTGAATATCACCGAATTTTGTCAATAATTCATACCAAATTTTCTGTTTTTTTCTTTTCGACATCTCCCACTAATTTACGGAGTCTACCATCACATTCTTGTAATTTTATTGCATATTCTGTAGTTATTGCGCAAGTTTCGGAGTGTGCGTCCAACTCGTGACTTGGAATCATCTCTTCACAAATACGGCACAGTATAAAATCATGAGGGATTGGAAAACCAGGTGTCGGAACAGTATTATTGACATTATTATTAGTTGTATTATTATTTTCACCTTTTAATGACATTGATGAGCTACGACGAGACAATGAAAATGCGTGTGAATCAAAAGAGAGCGAACGAGACTTTTCTGGTTGAGGAGGACGAGGTAAATGTATATTACGTATGGGACTTGGTTGAATTATTGAAAGAGTCGGAGATCCAGTAGGCGAAACACTAGTTGAAGACGTAGGACTATGGAACGCATTCTTCAATGATTTGAAAAAGTTAATCATTGGTCTCGACTTTTATATATAGAATATTAAGATAATATTTTGATGGTTAATGCATTATGTACGATTTAATATTTATATAATATGAAGATGATATTCGTATAAATCTAATTTTACCTTTTTTGTTTTTTTCTTATTGTCCGGATCATCCTCACGTTGTTTTTTCATAATACTTAAATCTATATCTCTATTCATTTCTTCGTGAAGCATTTGATCTACCTGCCTCCTTGTAAGACTATTCCAAGTAGGAAGATTATCATCCATACTTGGACGAGAAGGGGGCACATACATTATCGGACTTTCAAAAACGGCTTCATTCGCAGAAGCACGTCTTTGTTCAAGGGAAGCTCTAAACGAAGGATGATACATGATAGGGGAAATAGTGACACTATGGGCTAATGGGGATGGAACCGTCGCTTGTGTTTTATTATCGAAATTTTCAGCTGCAGACTTACGACGTTCTTGAAAATGAAGCAAAGGATAATTTGGTGGAGATGAAGAATATAAAGGAGGTGTCAAGGGAAGCAATGGTGATGGTAAAGGGGAAAGAGACCATTCTGAACTTGTGGTCGGCGTATCATCTTTTGCGCCACTTTCACCTGAATCCGGGTTTGTTTCAGTAAACGATTGATTCTAAATAGTATAATAATAAATATATATATGTATAAAATAAATAAATAAATAAATTATATATATGTATAAATAAATAAATAAATAAATTATATATATGTATAAATAAATAAATAAATTATATATAAATATATATATATATATATATATATGTAAGAATAAATAAATAAATAAATATATATATGTAAGAATAATATATAATTTATTAGGAAAAGGAAGTTAACTTACAACTGCCTCGACAGCTCTTGTCACATCCGCGAAAACATAAACTAGTTTTGTTAATAATTCTACTGCATCAGCATTACCCACAGCCATTTTTCTTTGAGATTCCATAAGTTCTTGAAGTTCTTTCATTATTTCAACAGCAACGTTAAAGTGTAATAAATCGTAGACAACAGTTTTGAGAATACGTCGTGCAATACGATCAATACGTGTCAACAGAAGTGTATGTGATGATGCTTAAAAATAGTATAAAATCAGTACAAATTAAAATAATACGCGATTAGATCTTTAATCATAATTAAATTTATAACCTTTATGCGTCACTTTTTTTTCATTTTGTTACGCCCTACTTCACATGAAAATTACCCGAAAATATATATATTATTATAGTGATAGAATAAATATTGGAAATAAAATGTTAACTTACTTAATCTTGAAGATGGCCAACTATTTGAATGTATTAATCTTCGTTCTGGTTTTTTCCTTCGTTGTGGTTTCTTATTTACACATAAAGACATTGAATCTATGTTTTTAGTAAATTTATCTTTAAATGTATTATTATCATTCTTTTTATTTATATTCTCATTCAATGAATTGTTGTTTGGTTGAAAAGCTTCATCGTCAGTATCACTTATTAATTGGTTGGTTCCAACTTTATTCATAGTTTTCGATCTCTTTTTAATATTAATTGGTGCTTGCTTATCATCGTCATCACTCCAACCATCATATAAAAGATCAGTTAAAAGTTCTTGATATTGATGAGACTGATACCAATTTTCCAAGATCTGAATAATTTTTCGATCAACTTTACATTTTGTTTCTTCGAGATCTTTTAAAAGTTTTCGTTTTACTTTTGGAAAAGTAAAATCCGGTGAACCTTCATCAATTATATGTAAATCATTTAAATGATTTTCTTCAGCATCAACAGATAAATCGGGAAAAAATCTTTTGGTAGGAGATCTTTGAAAGGAAGGTCTACGTTTTACGGAAGATGAAAAAGAAAAGGACGAAGTTTGTTCATCATTTGTTGCATAAGCATCAGAGTCTGTTTCCAATGAATCTGTTTCGGAATCTGAATAGAGGGATGTATTTGTTGGATAATTATCCGATTTCATGCACAATAATCGTTTAAGTTGTGAACTAGCACCGCTTGGTCGACGTTGAGTCGTTTGTTGAGGAAATTTTTGTTGATGTGTTGATGATTGTAAAAAGTCTGGCGATTGAGGAGGAACTTTCTTTAAAGTTTGTGAGACTTGAATATCTTCAAGTTGTTGTGATTGTGCTATTGAAGGAGAAATTATTGATTGATTACTAGATTTACCCGAAAGTACGAATAACGAATGATGCCTTTCTCTTTGATAAAAAGGTAGAGGGGTAAAGTAAGGTGAGCTCAAAGAACTACTACTCGAAGTTGAACCAGAGTTTGTACCAGTAAAAGGAGTTCCAGGGGATGAAAAGTCGAACTCTTCGAAAGACGACCTATTACTAGTATCACTCTCGTTAGCCGGGAATAAGTTAGAAGAGTATAGATTTGATTGTGTTTTTGGTTTTATTGATAAACTTCTCTTGAGTAAACTTTGACTCGATGATGAAGTTGAATGACTTCTACGAGTTCTTCTCATTTTTGCAAAATTATCCTCCATGCTAGAAGTAGTTTGAGCGGTGGGAACAGTCAAAGTTGAAGTTGGGGTTTGAAATGTTATGGGGGTGGTAGATAAAGAGGTTGGTAGACTATTTGGAGCAATATGCTCACCAGGTAGTGGACGCGAAATAAAAGGTCTTCGGGTTTCTTCGTGCATATTATTTTATTATTGAAATGTACAATACCTTCTTGTATCTTACAATGACAAGACAAAAGAAAGTCTATATAATATGTGAGTTCTCGAAGGGGAAGTCTTTGAGAATAGAAGAAAAAAGGGCCTGAGTTTTGTGACAGCAGGGTGTATCAAAGTTTTATAGGGATTAAAAAAAACTATTAAAATAGGTGGCTGAGATAAACTTTAGGGGGTGTTAAATAAGGATCCAAAAAAGGGGGTTACAGACGATTAAAACTTTTTTTTGGTAGTGGCTATTGTTTAACAACTTTGAGTGGTGCACTAAAAAAAAAAAATAAATAAATATATTTAACGGTGAGTGAAATCTTAAAGATTTCCAAGCGGTACTAGTTTGTACTATTGGGTGCATGAGAGTTATAGCATGTATACTCAATCTGCACCTTTTGTCCAATTAATCTTGACATGGTGTCGAAGAGAAGGTGAAATTTGGAAAATTAGGAAATTNATTATTGAAATGTACAATACCTTCTTGTATCTTACAATGACAAGACAAAAGAAAGTCTATATAATATGTGAGTTCTCGAAGGGGAAGTCTTTGAGAATAGAAGAAAAAAGGGCCTGAGTTTTGTGACAGCAGGGTGTATCAAAGTTTTATAGGGATTAAAAAAAACTATTAAAATAGGTGGCTGAGATAAACTTTAGGGGGTGTTAAATAAGGATCCAAAAAAGGGGGTTACAGACGATTAAAACTTTTTTTTGGTAGTGGCTATTGTTTAACAACTTTGAGTGGTGCACTAAAAAAAAAAAATAAATAAATATATTTAACGGTGAGTGAAATCTTAAAGATTTCCAAGCGGTACTAGTTTGTACTATTGGGTGCATGAGAGTTATAGCATGTATACTCAATCTGCACCTTTTGTCCAATTAATCTTGACATGGTGTCGAAGAGAAGGTGAAATTTGGAAAATTAGGAAATTCACATGTCGATCATTTATGCCTAGACTGGAGAAAATCCAAAATCCAAAATCAAATAGATTGCAGTTTAAGTTTAGTAATAGACCTGATAAAGTTATAAAGTCATAAAGTTATAAATTTATGAGTTGAAAATGAAATTACTTGAAATTACTTGTAATTACTTGTAATTACTTGTATATCTCAGAGATTGGTGAAAAAAAAAATAATTTTTTTTTTTTAAAACCAGTGTAATAGGTAAAAACAACCGGAAATGTCAGCTAAAATATATTTTGAAATATTTTCAAAAAATAAAAAGAAACTTTAGATCATTATTTTTTTAAATTAAACCAAATCTCTATTTATGATATTTAAATTGACTATTCTATTTTAACGAAGTTCACCAATAAATTTTTTTTTATTCAACCTGTAAAAATGATTATAAAATATTGTAATAAAATAAATAATTGAATATTATTTATTTTAGTTGACAAGTTATGTAATTATAAAATTTTAAAGATTTGTTTCATGATTTTCACATTTATCAGGATGCCTTTTTTTAACATTTAAAATATTGAACCATCATAACTAGAAACTGTATTATTTATTTTATTTTTTTAAAAAAAATTCTTCCCATTATATCCATTATATACAAGTAATATTTGCATTCAGATGTTAAAAGAACTGCAGAGTATTTTGTATTTTACTGGTGTGACAACCATTAAGTAATTTACCTAAAACTAAAAGAAATAAATTTATAAAAAAAAAAGGAAAGATAGAAGATCCATTTTCTCCTCTTTGTATATCCAACAATAGTAATTTAACGAAGCCATTTGACATATCCCTAATAATAATAATATTAAAAATATTAAAAATATTAAAAATATTAAATAAATAAATTAAATCAAATTAATTAAAAGTATAATCTCAATGTCAAATGTCATACCTTCATTAATACCTCTCGACTTCCACCAGCTTGACCTCCTCCACCACGATCTCTTTCAAGCACGAAAAGTGCATCTTTCACCGTAACTGTAGGTGTAGCCTCATTATTCATTCCAATAGTTTTATCTGATGTTTGAAATGAAAACGTAGATGGAGCATTACCTTCCCCTTGTTTTATGGTGATATTCGATGAGGAACGTGTGCGCCCACGTGATGGTCGATTACTGGATGATGATATACCACCGTTCATTGTGGTAGGAATTGAAATATCTTTTGGCGGTAACATCCAACTTTTAGTTAAACCTCCTGCGGCCACCAAGGCTGTTTGATTGGTACTCGTTGAGATAGAATCAATAGTACTTCTATTTATTTGAGAAGCGCTTGTAGTTTCTTTTTCCTTCTTTTGACGTTTAGGACGTCTGGATTGAGTTGTTTGCGTTTCAGTCATTTCTCTGACATCTTCCATTTTTTCATCATCTAAATTAGAATCTTGTAGTGGTCCTACCAATGATTCACGTCTTTTACGTTCTTGCTCCCTTTCAACCTTTTCTATTGCTGCCAATTGCGATTTAACATCTAAACTAATTACCTCTTTATACATGGGAAGTTTACCATCACTAACGGGTGGAAGATTTATATGTTCTGAATGTATTCGATGATTTTTAGCAACTATCATTGCTTCCACTAACTCTCTGATTCTTTCTTGTGTAGCAAGTGCCAAGTAAGCTAATGCTTCAGGATGAACATTTAATATTTTATGTTGCAATGCTTTTTTTTTATTTATTTATTACACAAATAATTAGAATTATTACTACTTAATTTTATTGATATTCCAAAGAAAGGTTATAATTATTGTAATTATCTTACCTATAGATTGTACCTTTGCAACCAATGTTTTCTGATTTAAGAAACTTTGATTCCGTGAGCGGTCAGGTTGATATTGTGTTGAAAAGGAGGATTGACGCGCCGTCAATAATTCATTTTCTCTTCGTATATTATTTTCCTCCGCCTATTTTTTTTAATTAAATATTTATATTAACTACAATACTAACTATAATTATTATTATTATTATTATTATTATTATTATTTTNTTCCCCTTGTTTTATGGTGATATTCGATGAGGAACGTGTGCGCCCACGTGATGGTCGATTACTGGATGATGATATACCACCGTTCATTGTGGTAGGAATTGAAATATCTTTTGGCGGTAACATCCAACTTTTAGTTAAACCTCCTGCGGCCACCAAGGCTGTTTGATTGGTACTCGTTGAGATAGAATCAATAGTACTTCTATTTATTTGAGAAGCGCTTGTAGTTTCTTTTTCCTTCTTTTGACGTTTAGGACGTCTGGATTGAGTTGTTTGCGTTTCAGTCATTTCTCTGACATCTTCCATTTTTTCATCATCTAAATTAGAATCTTGTAGTGGTCCTACCAATGATTCACGTCTTTTACGTTCTTGCTCCCTTTCAACCTTTTCTATTGCTGCCAATTGCGATTTAACAT
Organism: Diversispora epigaea; assembly: GCA_003547095.1. NCBI lineage: Eukaryota > Fungi > Glomeromycota > Glomeromycetes > Diversisporales > Diversisporaceae > Diversispora > Diversispora epigaea. The sequence goes on along the minus strand of PQFF01000103.1, from coordinate 258,206 downwards.
CTAAACTAATTACCTCTTTATACATGGGAAGTTTACCATCACTAACGGGTGGAAGATTTATATGTTCTGAATGTATTCGATGATTTTTAGCAACTATCATTGCTTCCACTAACTCTCTGATTCTTTCTTGTGTAGCAAGTGCCAAGTAAGCTAATGCTTCAGGATGAACATTTAATATTTTATGTTGCAATGCTTTTTTTTTATTTATTTATTACACAAATAATTAGAATTATTACTACTTAATTTTATTGATATTCCAAAGAAAGGTTATAATTATTGTAATTATCTTACCTATAGATTGTACCTTTGCAACCAATGTTTTCTGATTTAAGAAACTTTGATTCCGTGAGCGGTCAGGTTGATATTGTGTTGAAAAGGAGGATTGACGCGCCGTCAATAATTCATTTTCTCTTCGTATATTATTTTCCTCCGCCTATTTTTTTTAATTAAATATTTATATTAACTACAATACTAACTATAATTATTATTATTATTATTATTATTATTATTATTTTGTTTCTAAATTTTTTAGATTTTTTTTTTTTTTAAAATGAATTTTTTAATTTTTTTGAGAGCAGATATACCTTTAAGTCAACACCAGAATAGACTAAAATATCATTTTCATAGCTCGTTTTATCAGTTCTCTCATCAGAGAGTAGCATAGTTGATGCAGGTGTCGTGGCCCTTCTACTTAAGTTTTTTTTTTGAGATATGATTATTTATTTAAAATTAATTGTGAACAAACACATTGTATTATCTATATAGGCTTGACTAGAAGTTAACCTTAGTAAAGAATTTCCGTTTTGCAAAATTCCTAATATTCATAATAATAATAATAATAATAATAATAATAATAAGATTATAATAAGAATAGAATCGAACTTCATTAGTTTAAATCATCCAAAGGGGGGGTTTTTGAAAGGAAGTTAACATACCTTTTGCAAATTCACCATTAGAACGCGGTATTTCCATCCTTTGTACAGGAGAACCGTATATTGCAGAACGATAACCAGCAGGTGGTTGAGGAGGAGGTCCCATTGGTTGACCTCGAGGAATTTGAGTTCCTTGATCGGGTCGGTTTAAGGGAGTAGTCGTCCCTTGGATGTTCATCACGCTATAAGTGAAACTAACAGAAGAAGTCGGTATTTTTTTTTTGATTATTCTTCAGAAGCGTTTAAGTACATGAACTTTTTTTAATAAGATCTTATGTTTTAGAGAACTTCTTTAGAAGAAAAAAATCCAGTTAAGAGGAAAAGATAGTCGGATGAGGACAGTGGATACATTGTTTGTTTTGTGATAACTGCATATGCGTAAGCCTCCATAATAGTGTCAGTCAAAAAAAAGCATGATTGAAATTCTTTTTTATTGGTTTCAGATCGTGGAACATCAGATGATCATAATATTCATGATATTGGATTTGATTGGATAATGTTTCATTGGCCTTGGTAAAAATAATAAAATAATAATAATGGATTAAAAGTTATAAAGTTATTTAAATTTATTTCATTTCAGTTTAGTTTATTTAATTAAAATAAATATTAATTATTCATTACATTCATTATATATTCTTTTGTATATTTCAAATAATTTACAAAAAAAAATGAAAAATGATTATAACTATGTACATAATTTTTATCACATGATAAATGATACTTTGTTGATTAGAGATATTAATCAACTTTAACCAGTAATTTTTTTATGATTAAAATAAAAATGCAAAAAAATATATAAACGATATAAAAATGTACTGGTAAAAATAACATGCTAAAACTATTATGTAAAATTGAAATATTATTTATGAAAAAAAAAAGGATAAAAGGAAAAAAAAATCATAATAATTTTAACATATATATATATATATATATATAATTTATAATTTATATAATTATAATATATAATTTATAACAACTTCTCAAGTTATTAGAGTGCAAAAAAAAAAAAATATATATAATAAATATGTTCTTTTAATTGTATTAGATATATAAATCCAATAGTATAAGATTTCTAAGAATCTTCTAAGACTGTTTTGTGTTCATTGATGAATTTCCAATTGATTATCATCTTTCACTTTATGGGCATCATTTAAATTATCATTATTATCCAAATTTATACCTATTTTATCAAAAGTATCAAAGTCCGTAAGTAGTAAATCTACTGAATTTGTGTTGTCCGAAGATTCATGTAAATGAGAATTAACTGAAATTGAAGATTTCTCTGTGGAATCTTTTACATCATTATCTTTTTCTGTATCATCTTGAATACTTTTTGAAAATGTTCGGGTTTGTTGAACATTTGTTTCTTTTGATAGAATAGATTGTGAGATAGTAATATTAGGTGTAGTAGAAGATGATTGATCATTTACAGATATATTTGAATTTTGATTAATTTTATATCCTGACTGGAAATCTGCCGACCAATCAGCGATAGTAAGTAGCTGTTTACGATCTTGATGGTTTTGATGATTTTGATGATTTTGATGATTTTGGTGATTTTGATGATTTGATAATGTCCATTGACTTGATGAATCCTAAAAGGAGGTGAAGAAGAAGGTGAATAATAATAAGAATAATAAGAATAATAAGAATAATAAGAATAATAACAATAACAATAACAACAACAGTAACAATAACAATAACAATAACAATAATAATAATTTTCGAATGGAAATATTTGAACGTACGTCATCATCACTATCTACGAAATTATCAACTGCAGACCGTCGATTTTCGAAGGGATCTCCCTAGAGTGACAAAATTGATAAAATAATATAAATTGGTAAATTGTAGAATTGATAAAAGTGACAAATTGATAAATTGGTAAATTGATAAAAGTATTTTTACTATTAATCGGAATTTCTCGCATCTAGTTATTACCTCAAGCATATTTTGATTCATAAACGCTCCATGCATTTCGAAATCGGCATCTCTATCGAATTCACTGAATTGAATATAAACAAACAAATTAGAAACATTTGAATTTCGATTTCAATCTTATGGTTTATATTATATTTATTTATTATATGCTAACCCGGTCCATCCATCATCATCATCATCACTCTCATCGGATGAACCAAATTTGTCGGGTAAATCGTTAGTTATTTGTTGACATAGATACCTTGCAAACTAAAAAAAGAAATAAAATAAATAAATAACATAAAATCAAATAATCAGAAATAATATAAAACAATATAAAATAATATAAAGTTAACAACTAACTTGGTCACTAGCCATGTCACCATCAGTAACTCCTTCAATTGTGTCATCCTCTTCTTCTTCTTCTTCGCTTTCATCACGACTAGGAGACATGCTATCAAGATTAGTAGGACGTTGGCCACCTAATGGTTCTCGATCGCGATCTCTTGTTTCACGTAAAGTTTTAGATACATATTCTTGCCAATCCTCAGCTTCAATAAATTCTAATAAATAAATGACAATAACAAAAACAAAAAACAAAAAACAAAACAAAACAAAACAAAAAAAAAAAAAAAAAAAAAAAAAAAAAAAACAACAAAAAAAAATAATAACAAATTAGATTTAAATCTAACGATAAATTAGTAAACGAATAAATGCCAACCTCCAACTTTATCACCAATTTCAACTGCATAGCGATCAAGCAATTTTACGACTTCTTCTGCAATGAATGTTAAATGACCCATATAACCAAGTCTCACACCTTTTGGCTGTTCACTATAAATTATTTATAAAGAAGAATAATAAAAGAGAAATATTTAATTTTATAAACCTTTAAATTATAACATTGGAAAAAAAAAATGTACAGAAAATATTACTGATTACTTGCACTTCATAATCATTTAATCTTTGCGCGTTCGTAATCCGTTTGGTGAGTTGACCATCAGTAAAAACCTAAATATAATAATAATAATGATAATAATAATAATAATAATAATAATAATAATATAACAAATGTTGATAAATAGGTTCTTGGTATAGTTTTCTTAGCTGGCTCATTCCCACGAAAGGGNAAGTTTTAGATACATATTCTTGCCAATCCTCAGCTTCAATAAATTCTAATAAATAAATGACAATAACAAAAACAAAAAACAAAAAACAAAACAAAACAAAACAAAAAAAAAAAAAAAAAAAAAAAAAAAAAAACAACAAAAAAAAATAATAACAAATTAGATTTAAATCTAACGATAAATTAGTAAACGAATAAATGCCAACCTCCAACTTTATCACCAATTTCAACTGCATAGCGATCAAGCAATTTTACGACTTCTTCTGCAATGAATGTTAAATGACCCATATAACCAAGTCTCACACCTTTTGGCTGTTCACTATAAATTATTTATAAAGAAGAATAATAAAAGAGAAATATTTAATTTTATAAACCTTTAAATTATAACATTGGAAAAAAAAAATGTACAGAAAATATTACTGATTACTTGCACTTCATAATCATTTAATCTTTGCGCGTTCGTAATCCGTTTGGTGAGTTGACCATCAGTAAAAACCTAAATATAATAATAATAATGATAATAATAATAATAATAATAATAATAATAATAATAAATTTGAAAATATTTAATTAAATATCAATGAAATTAAACCTAATTTTTAACAAAGAAAAATTACACACTGAAATTGCCAAAGATTTATTGTATCCAATATCCATTCGTCCATTAAATATTTGTACGATCATATCGTACACAACGGTATGCAAGAAATTATTCCACTTAAAATTAAAGAATAAATCCTTTAAAGAAGATATAGAAATAAGATATTCAAAAGATATTCAAAAGATTTGCATTAATTTTAAATTAAAAAGATAAAATAAAAATAAAATAAAAAAAATAAAGGAAAAAGATATAAAAGTTAATTAACAAATTTCTTACCAAGCATGTAGGTATTATTTTATATTCGATAAATTTAGCCTTTAATATATCACCGACTGGTAATTGAGAATTTGTTGATCCATTAGATTTATTTAATTGTTGGGCCATGTGTTCTAAACCTGGGGGTGTCTTTATATTTTCGACAATTTCCATCGACATAGGTGATGAAACCGAAGAGACCGAACAGGAATCTGTATGATTTGTATCTTTTTTATTTTCAACCTTTTCAACATTTTTAACATTATTTTGATCATCAACATTATTTTCATTAACATTTTTATCATTAACGTTTTCATCGCCATTTTGATCACCATTTTCAACATTATTTTGATCATCATTTCGATTTTCCACTTCAATTTGAGATTTTTGAATGTTTTCATGATTTTTATCCAATATGTTTAATATATTTGTTTGCTTATCATGAGAAATACTATGAGAAAATTCATGCTCCTGATAATTTTCATCTTCGATATGTTTTAATTCATAAAATCCATTAATTGAGTTAATTGAGTTAATTGAATTGATTGAAGTTATTGCATCAGTTGCATCAGTTGTATCAGTTGTATCAGTTGTATCAGTTGTATTTGTTGGCATTTCGTGTTTAACAACGTTTAACAAACCCATATTGGAACAATGAAGTAATTCTGCAAAAAGTTCACAAATTCTAAATCTTTCAAATCCAAGTGGAACCATCTTTCCAATAGTTGTATCAATTTGACCTGACTTTTATAATAAATAAAATTTAGTTTTCTAGTAAATTCTAAAAATTCTCAGAAAACAATAAAGAAATCAATAAATTATTACGAGTTCATACCACAGATTTGGGATTTTCGAGCAATGCTTTAAAATCATCTACCCGATTGGCCAAAACTTTTAACATATCACTCAAATCAACAGCTGGATATTGATGTTGATGTTGATGTGGTGGTAATGAAAGCATTGCTTCTTCATTATAATCACTAAAATAAATTAAATTATGAAAATTAAATTATGAAAATTAAAAAATAGATAATATTAATAACTTTAAATACCTATTATTTTTTTGAATAATCTGTATAAAAATGGACACCGCATTCGTTAAAGTTGAAGTTGAGTTTGGAGCATTTGAATCGAGCATATAGTCAACGAGCCGCGTTACAGTCTTTTCACTTTAATAATAATAATAATAATAATAATAATAATAATAATAATAATAATAATCAAAATTTATTATTAAATTAATTAATTTATTATAATCAAATTTTAAAAATTATTAATTTATTTTATTTTTATTATAATTAATTTTAATTTAATTCAATAATTTTTCTTAATTAAACACAATATTATCATAAACATTCATAAACATTCATAAACATTCATAAAACCTAATAAGTTCTCTGCTTAGAGCATTAGGACCAACGCCACCTTGTTCCGGACTACTTGATTGAGAGATGGCAACAATATCGCTGATAATTTGGGCTGTAGTTGAATGTGCCTAATATAATTAATAAATATAAAAATAATAAGTATAAAAATAAAAATAAATAATAAAAAATAATAAATAATAATAAATAATAATAAATAATAAAAAATCAATAATAAATTAATAATAAATTAATAAATATAAAATTACATCGGGTTCAAGGTAAGGATTCAATCGAGATATTAATTCTTCAACAAGACCTTCAGAATTCAACCACTAATAATATAAATTAAAAATGAGAATTTAATATAAATTAAAAATGAGAATTTAATATAAATTAAAAATGATAAATTAAAAATGAGAATTTAATATAAATTAAAAATGAGAATTTAATATAAATCAAAAATGAGAATTTAATATAAATTAAAAATGAGAATTTAATATAAATTAAAAATGAGAATTTAATATAAATTAAAAATGAGAATTTAATATAAATTAAAAATGAGAATTTAATATAAATTAAAAATGATAATTTAATATAAATTAAAAATGATAATTTAATATAAATTAAAAATAAGAATTTAATATAAATTAAAAATAAGAATTAGTTCTTTATTCGAAATAAATAAATGAATTTAAATTTGATATAAAATTCACTAACATTAATAATTCCATTTCCTTCCGGATATTCTTCCACACTAATTAATTTGAGTAATAAATCCATAATGGCTGATGTTTCCATATGATTCAACATTTTCTTTACAACGTCTGGAATCGATTGAATAAATTTTACCATCTAAATTTAAATATAATATATAATTTAAAAAAAATTTAATTAAATATAATAATTTAAATAATTAAAAATAATTTTGTTACTGTAAATATTTTTTATATTTTTTATCTCTTCTTTTTTTTTTTTACCTCGCTCATTTTTTTCTGCAATAACACTACATTGACTTTCATAAAATAACTTGCTTGTAGTGGATTTAATGGAGGTCCACGATCCAAAATTTGCCAAAATGAATTAAGCAAATCCCCATTATCAATGATCGCTTCACAAATTGTCCAAATTTCGCATGACAAAACTTCACACGCAACAAATGGGTATCTACAAATTCCATAAAGTCAGCTTCCAAAAAAAAAAAATTTAATTAAATATAATAATTTAAATAATTAAAAATAATTTTGTTACTGTAAATATTTTTTATATTTTTTATCTCTTCTTTTTTTTTTTTACCTCGCTCATTTTTTTCTGCAATAACACTACATTGACTTTCATAAAATAACTTGCTTGTAGTGGATTTAATGGAGGTCCACGATCCAAAATTTGCCAAAATGAATTAAGCAAATCCCCATTATCAATGATCGCTTCACAAATTGTCCAAATTTCGCATGACAAAACTTCACACGCAACAAATGGGTATCTACAAATTCCATAAAGTCAGCTTCCAAAAAAAAAAAATTTTTTTTTTTTTTTTTTAATTCTATTTTTGCTTTTTCTCTTGCTTGACATACTTGAATTTTTGTCTTTCGTCCAAGTCGTCCCGAATTATATAATTTAATAGTTGGGAGAGAATTACTGGATCTCGAAGACTATGTTATTATGGTACCGATCTATCAAAGATAATAATATTTATAATATTTATAATATTCATAATTATTCATATTATTCATAATATTTTTTTTTTATTTGTCTTCATAAAACAAAGTTTATCTTATTACAAGTAAATTAGTGTGAATTCTTAGAGTATTAAGTAAAAAGGATACTATTCAATTAACTTATTATTGTGTGCTTTGCATTCTTGAAGTAAGTCTTCCTCGTCCAATAATTCTTCTAAAGTCAGATCTTCTTTATCTAAAAGTCCGTCAATGGCAGAGTGATTTAGACCGAATCTCCAAAACATTTTCAAGAATATTATAAGTAATATAAGTTTTCTTCGAGTTTAATAGATCTGAGTTTGCAAGTTTGAATTTCGGATTTCTTTAATACGATTTTTAGTGTCCAAGTACCAGATGAATTTGGTGAATTTGGTGGATTTATTAAATTTGTTATAAATTGTTATCATGTGGAATAAGTTAAATGAATGAACTAATTGTTTTCTATTTTTGACAACATATTAACATATTTAAGTTTCACTAAATTTATTTATTTTATTTATTTTGAAATTTCACTTTTTACCATGTTCAATATTTTACTATATTTACAATAATTATAATAATTATAATAAATTATAATAATTATAATATTTTTGTCAAAAAAGTATTTAAAATGATTAAACAACCTTCCTTTTGTGTATTTCTTTATTTGCATTATTAATTAATTATTGTTTTTATTCAATATATTGAATAACCATTAAAGATTACCATAAATGTACTACTGTACTCACATTACTATCTACTTTATTTTATTTATTGTTTTTTTTTTTTTGATAATAAATAAATAATATAATTTATTTTGATATTAAAACAACAAAGTGTAATTTGTTAAATCCTAAGTTATTGCTTTTATTTTTTATATGCAATAACAAATATTAATAACAAATATGAATAATAAATATGAATAATAATAATAAATATGAATAATAATAATAAATGTGAATAATAATAATAATAATAAATATGAAATGAATATTTAAAACATTATTAAAAAAAATAATATCAGCGATCTGCGTTTGTATCACAATTAACATAAATAATTAAAATAATTATAATAATTCATGTGAGTCAACTAAAGCCGACCCAACCAACTTTAGTCTGGCCAATATTTATTTATAGTTTTTTGATGTAAGGTTTATTTAATATACCTGCCTTTTATCTCTAAATTAGTAAAAGAGATTTTTTATACAAGGTTCCAAATAAATACCATAATGAAAAACACCACATTGAAGACTGGTGAATAATCGTAGATACTGTTACCATCATTGCTATTGGGTTTATTAGTTGTGGAATTATTAGTTGTGGGATTATTAGTTGTAAGTGAAGAACAATTATTTGCTCGGTCCTATAAATGAATAGAAATATTAAAATTATAATTAATAAATAATGAATAATAATTAATAATTAATTAATAAATAATAAATAATAATAACGTAATAATATTATGGATATTACTTTCAAAGTTGATTCTGCATCCGTACAATTCTGCTCGCTAGAATATTTAATTGGTTCATCTTTTGCAACATTTCTCAACCAGATTCTCGAATAATCACTCTTGGGTAAAAGTGGATTCACAACATTTATTAAATCCTCCAATACTGCATCATTCATTAATACTGCATCCTCAAACCAATCTCTTCCTCCTAAGGAATTCATTATTCCATCTTCCCTATAAATTGCCAAATTTTTAACGAACTTGAAATTACTGTCTTTTGTTAAACCATAATTCTTGTAGACGGTTGAAATATCAGGAGCCAAAAAAGTTTCATCAATTAATATATCTACTTCGGATATAGCATTAAGGAAATCTGAACTCGTTGTGTAAATTAAGGTAGAGGAATTGAAATAAGTAGCACCAGCATCTTCGGTGAATACTTTTTTATAAACTGCATCAGTAATCGCCCAAGATTCAGTATTGTTATTAAATTCACTAGGTGCGATGTAATTTGTCCATGCAATTTTCGGTTTCGTAGATGATGAATTGGAATTCGCAAAATTCTTTAAACAATTATAATTATTGCTAATGTTATCATAAATTTCGGTAGCATTATGTTCAAGATTAAAGAAGGCACCAAAGAATTTTATCCATTCAACACGATTTAATGGTCCATTATCTAAAACAATTGAAACGCTCACAGAATTGGGAGTTGTTGGATCAACCACCGGACCAAACGTCGCGTTGAATGTTGGTTCAAGTTTAGATTTTTCAGTTGCATTGTTTGAATCGAGAAGGGTGATCGTGTTTTTGGAGGCTTGTAAGCATGGTGATACGACATAAGAAAAAATTGTGTTGTCAAAAGCCTTAATTGTAGATCTAAGCCCAAGAATCTAATAAATTAAAATACATAATTAAAATGCAATTCATTTTATTTTTTACTTTTTTATTTTTTTATTTTTTTATTTTTTTATTTTTTTATTTTTTTAAAAAATAATATACCTCAAGAAAAGGAATAACACTACTATCATATATAGCAACACTTGTTAAAGGAATTGAGAAATTCTTTGTACCAGCTGGCAAATCCCCTGGGATGGGAGTTCCACATTGGTAAAGACAATAAGTTTCATTTTGGGCATGGATAAGTTTATAATTTTTAAAGTATTCTATAGTAAACAATTTTGCAGTAGTGACTGTATAAAAAAATATTGATAAAAGAAGGAAAAAAAAAAGAGAAATTTCAATAAGTCACATATTTAAAACTGCGTATTTAAGATCGTTAAAGATATTTTATAAATACCTGTAACCTTCTCCGTAAAATAATCTTTATTTTCATCGTAATTAATAATACATTGAGATTGTGCATTTACACCAGTATCAACCAAAAATAATAAAAAGAAAACGAACACAAGTAAAAAACCGAAACGAGGCAATTGATAAGCGTTGAATGGGTTTAATTTTGTTAAATTCATGTTTTTAAAAATTTTATTATTATTAAAAACTTTATTATTTATTTAAATATAAGGCTATAAATACAAAATTGTAAAGCTACAAATACAAATAGATTAAATATATCTCGCATAAAATGTAATAAAACACAATGCAATATTCATAATTTTGTTTTTCCCTTTAATGAGATCTATCTTAAAAAAAAAAGGGGAACTATTCCGAATTGTTTAAATAAATTTTTTGTGTTTTGTGAAAAAGAGGATGTCATACAGATTTTAATAAAAGTTTCCTTCCGCGTCATGATAATCATAAGTATTACAAGAATTTTTAGATCATATCATTAAAGGCGATTATTAATTCATTTTTTTTTGTGCATCAATTTACAAAATTTCGATTTATCGTACAAAGTTTCATTTTTGATAATTATTGTACTTTAGGTTTTTTCCTCATTTCGATAAGTATGTAAATTAATTTTTTTCAAGTCAGGTAAAAAACACACGTACAAAAACCACAAACACACAAAAGGTGTAGAAAGAAAATAAACGGGGTATGCATCAACCAAAAAGCAATGTTGTCGCACTTGTTACATATTTAGGAATCAGAGAATATAAATTATATTAAGAATTCGTTCTTTATTTTTTTTTGTTTTTTTTTTTTTTTCATTAATTACAAAAAATAAGATTACAGGAAAAATGAATTCTATTAATATTTATAACAAAATGAATGAAAAAACCTATATAAAGTTGATAATGATATTGATCTGTATTATTATTATATTTTTTTAATGAGAGAATTCGCCGACTGGGGGAAGATTTCGACTCCAAGGATTACAATTCAAAACTTCCGGTAGTTCCTTAACATTTGGGAAGTAGAAAAATGCTACCGCTATTATTAAATAGGATATCTTTTGAAATAAAAATAAATAAGATAAAATTAATAAATAAATGAAGTTTTAATAATATTTATTATTAATCATCACACAAAAGAAAAACATTACTTACAATAAGCATAAATCCTTCTAACCAATTAGCTTTGCCATCAGCTACTAGATAATTAACAATCAATACAGCACAAGCGAGTACACCAATTTCCAAATTATTGAAATCTAATGTTAATGGTCTAGAAGTTACCCAACCTACTATTACTAAGACAGGTGTGACAAGTAATGCAATTTGCTAAAAATAATAATAATAATAATAATAATAATAATAATAATAAAAATAATAAAAATAATAATAAAAATAATAATAATAATAATAATAATAATAATAATCAAAATTTATTATTAAATTAATTAATTTATTATAATCAAATTTTAAAAATTATTAATTTATTTTATTTTTATTATAATTAATTTTAATTTAATTCAATAATTTTTCTTAATTAAACACAATATTATCATAAACATTCATAAACATTCATAAACATTCATAAAACCTAATAAGTTCTCTGCTTAGAGCATTAGGACCAACGCCACCTTGTTCCGGACTACTTGATTGAGAGATGGCAACAATATCGCTGATAATTTGGGCTGTAGTTGAATGTGCCTAATATAATTAATAAATATAAAAATAATAAGTATAAAAATAAAAAATAATAATAAAAATAATAATAATAATAATAAAAATAATAATAATAATAATAAAAATAATAATAATAATAATAATAATAATAATAATAATAATAATAATAATAATAATAATAATAATAATAATAATAATAATAATAATAATAATAAGAATAAGAATAAGAAGAAAATTAGTAAATATAACAAACAACAAACAAAATTCTTAAAAAGTGATACATACCACAGAAGTATTTAATATTAAACCAACGGCCGAATCAACTTTATCTTCTGAAGCTTCTTTGATAGCATCATAATGTTCCATAAAGTTGGATACAACTGTTATAATAATAATAAAAAAAACATTGTGAATTAAATTGAATAAAAAATAAAAGATTTTCTCAAATAATGCAATAATGATAACAATAACATACCACAAAGAGGTAAAATAACCATTCCTACAAATCCATTACCAAGTTGAAAAGAATCTGCCAAATCTTCAATATTTGTAACTAAATATCTTGCGCATACTGAGATACCAGCAATTGATAAGCCAATTCTAAAATCGATATAAATCAATAAAAATCATAATTATTGTTAATAAAAATTATGAAATTTTAAATGTTGATAAAAAAAATAATCGTAACTTACAATAACAAATCAAACACAAGGAAATATTGTACTTCTTGATGATGAACTTCAGTAGCATCAATTGTCTAAATAGAAAATTTTTTCAATTTAATCTAGAAAATAACCTTAAATAACTTTAATTTAACTTTAAATAATTTAAAATTTAACATACCGCACTAACGTGAGTCTTTAATTGAAACACCAACAATGCTGCATAAACTAATAACAACATAATCGCTATAGCATGACTAATACTTTGTAAATCACACTCAATTCCAGTACCTTCTGGTGCAGCAAATTTAAATGCTGCTGGTGTAAAAAGAGCAAGAACAGCAAGAGCAAGTGTTGAGGCACTGGTTGACACGAAAAAAGAAGTTTGTAATTCGGCATTCATTGATTGACGTTTAGAACCCTTTCGTGGGAATGAGCCAGCTAAGAAAACTATACCAAGAACCTATTTATCAACATTTGTTATATTATTATTATTATTATTATTATTATTATTATTATATTATATTGTTATCTTTACATTTTCGAAAAAACGAAAGAATTTAAAATTACCAACAAAATGTTACACAAGATAGCACCGAGAACCGAAGAGCGAACAATTGCATAGTGTTTATCCATCAATGCATAACATGTAACCACAAGTTCTACAAAATTACCGGCGAAAGCATGAAGAACAGCATGATAAGCCTTATATAAAAAACAAAAAAATATTAAAAGAAAATAAGTAATTAATTGTGAAAATCAAGAAATTATAGAGAAATAAAGAAATAATAAAAAGAGATAAAGAAACGGCACTTAATACTTACAGGTCCCAATCTAGCTGATAAATCATCAATTCCCACGGTCATAATTTTTGACAATGGGATAATCGCCAAAAAATTAACGAAAAACAATATCAACTCATTAAAGTTGTATGCTTGCAAGATGAGGGCGGGAGGAAAGAATATCAGTAAAAAATTTGATTTCACAGTTTGTAATACGGCTCGGGTATTTCTATACCACTTCACTGGATTGCGTGTAATAATTTTTTGTTTATTCGGACGAATATTATTTATATCAATATCCTGAATTTCATTATTTTGAAATTCTTTTGGTTCGATTTTAATTCCATCCAGCATTTTTGTATTATATATTACTTAAATATTATAAGAATTTTTTCTTCAATATTATGGATCTTTCTTTAATTGTTTTTACAAATCTTTTAAATAACATATTGGGAATATTTATTATTTTTTTATTTGAAAATCTTAACCGTTTACAGGCAGAATAAACCTTCTCATATTTGGACATTAATTCTTAGTCAAATTGAATAATAAAATTAATAAATGCAAATAATTATAAATACGAATTGCGGTCAAGGAAGCAATGCAAAAAGAAAAGAAAAAAGGAAAACTACATTGTTTATGATTTGAAACGAAAAGCTATTTAAGGATCATTTCGTCTATTTAAAATAGTTTCATCTAATAAGTAATAAACTTAAACGATTTTCTCTGGAGGGGGGTTTTATAATTTTTAACAAAAATTTGGGAATCTACTATGATAATTTTTTTCGTCTATTATATTAAAGTCAAAATAAGAGTAGTTACACATACTGATCCACATTTATTGGATAAATTTGAAATTAACTATTTTTTTTAAATAAAAATATTTTCTTTATAAATAAAATAGCAGATATTTGACTATTTTTAAATATTTCTTTATTTCTTTGACCTTATAACAAAAACATTTAACATTATTCAATAGTATAGAGAAATATTGTATTAGAGCAGATTAGAATATTCTGAATTTACAAATTAAAACTTTAAAACAATTATAATTATTTTTAAAACGAAATATGAGTAAAAGTGTTTTTGGAAGAGGAAAATAACAATTTCTTTAAACCGTAATTACAAATAGAAATAATGTATTCTATGTCATAAATTTTATTCTTAAAGTCAATAATATTTTATAACATAGCTTTTCGCTCCAACATTGTGATCGACGCGTCTATCTATCCAAGCAGTCACCTGATACTAGCATTTAGATAGTTGAAAAAAACAATGTGGTTTGACAAAATGCAGATAACGTAGATAATGCAGAAATAAAATAATAAAAAATTAATACAAGATGATGCTCGATAACACAAGTTCTAAAAACTATGTTAGAATCCTATTCAATTCCTCTATAAAAAAAAAGAAAACATATAAATAACCATTAATTACCCTTAAGTTATTCCGTTTAATTCATTTTTATAGGAATGATTTATGGAATTAGACAAACAAATAACCCTGGATCAATAATCCAAGCAATTCAGTGACGTTTTTTAACGATTATTAGTATTCAAAAAAACAAAATTAAATCATTGAAATAATTATAATAATTATTCTTTAAAACCAGAATTCTTATTCCTATAAAGGGAATATTTATTAATTAAACATATATTAATCCGAAACTTTTCAGGAAAACAATAAAATTTTTTTCGGAAAGTTCCGTAAATGAAAATGTTTATCTTACCACGAGTAAATATTGTTACAGTACAGTATTATATAATGCAATAAAAATTTAATTGGTCATGAAATGCAAAACAAGATTAGTCGCGTGTAACGTTTTTTTATCGTTATATATATATATGTTCGTATTTGTGAATAAAAATATTAATTTCAACCGTAAATTCTTTTTTCAATAACGTAAAAAATGACAACTCGAGTAAAAAAGATATGCTGTCTTGGTGCTGGTTATGTCGGTAGATATCTCTATTGAAACAATGAAACGCGAAATGAGATGAAATACAATAAATAAAGTGTGGAGGAACTTACCTCTCAACTTTACAAAGTTTTGTTGAAAATAAAGGAAGCTACGACTTACATAACTTTATTGACTTATATGCAGGTGGACCAACTTGTGCAGTCATCGCATACAAATGTCCTCATATCCAAGTTACCATTGTCGACTTAAGTGAAACTCGTATTGCTGCTTGGAATTCGGACAAACTCCCCATCTATGAACCAGGACTTGACGAAGTTGTTTTCGCATGTCGCGGAAAAAATCTATTCTTTAGTACAGAGGCCGAACGAGCTGTCATAGAAGCGGACTTAATATTTGTGTCAGTTAATACTCCTACAAAAAAAGCCGGGATGGGTGCAGGTTATGCTGCTGACTTGGCGTAAGTTTAATTTGATAATTATGATGATGATGATTATTATAATTAATTAGACCTAATTATGATAGATTATCATAATCATTCTATTAACTTTGAATTAGATAAATATTTAATTCCTATTAATAAAATTAATTCAATATGTATTTTAATGTTTTTAATGTTTTTAATGTATAGATATGTTGAATCAGCTACTCGTCAAATTGCAGAAGTTGCGAAAAGTTCGAAGATTGTAGTCGAAAAATCTACAGTACCATGTCGTACTGCAGAGAGTATGCGTACAATTTTGGAAGCTAATTCTCGAGATGATATTAGATTTGACATTTTATCAAATCCAGAATTTCTTGCTGAAGGAACTGCTATCAATGATTTGTTGCATCCAGATCGTGTTTTAATTGGTGGTTTACAAACACCTGAAGGTCAAAGAGCTCAACAAGCTTTAGCAGAGATATACGCACAATGGGTACCTACAGATAGAATTATCACCACTAATTTATGGTCATCTGAACTTTCAAAATTGGTAATTATTATATTTATAGAAAATTATGATATTTAACTATTTCCTTTCTCTCCAAAATTTCCTAAAATTTCCTAAATTTCCTAAAATTCAAAGATTTATCTAATAATTTTTTATAGGCTGCCAATGCTTTATTAGCACAACGTATTTCATCAATAAATGCATTATCAGCTATTTGTGAAGCAACAGGTGCAGATATTGATGAAGTAGCTTATGCATGTGGAAGAGATTCACGTATTGGACCAAAATTTTTAAAAGCATCAGTTGGATTTGGTGGAAGTTGTTTTCAGAAAGACATTTTGAATTTAGTTTATTTGTCAGAACAACTTAATTTACCTGAAGTAGCTGCATATTGGAAACAAGTAGTCGATCTAAATGAATATCAGAAGAAACGTTTTGTTTCTCGTATTATTAAAACCTTATTTAATACTATTACAAATAAAAGAATTGCTGTATTAGGATTCGCTTTTAAGAAGGATACTGGTGATACTCGTGAATCAGCTGCAATCACTTTATGCAAAGATTTTATTCAAGAGAATGCCCAAGTTCGTATTTATGATCCAAAAGTTTCCGATGAACAGATCTTTTTCGATTTAAGTGAACCTGGTGTTGTAAATAGCACAATAGCTTGTAATTATTATGTTATTATGTTATTATGTTATTATGTTATTATGTTATTATGTTCTATATATTTCTATATTTTCCTTATTTTCCTTATATTTTATGTTTCTTGTCATTACAAATATTTATTTTTCATTCTTCTTTAATAATAGTAAAGAAACGTGTTACCATCGCCGGATCCGCTTATGAGGCATCTGATAAAGCTGATGCTATAGTAATCGCCACTGAGTGGGATGAATTCAAGGTAAGTAATTTTAATTTATATTTATTAATTTATATTCATTAACTTAATAATTGCTTATAATAACCTTTACTATTTTTAATTAAAAGGAATTGAATTTTGAAAAAATTTACGAGAAAATGAATAAACCTGCTTTCATTTTTGATGGACGCCTCATTCTTGATGCTGAAAGATTAGAATCAATTGGATTTCGTGTACACACTATTGGTAGAGCTAATGTTTAATTTTCCAAAGTTGTATTTATTTTCATATTTTCAATATTTCGTTTTATATTTTTTATATAATACTTTTATAATACTATAAACTTGTATAATCTTAGAAAATAATAATATTTGGGTGGTTTTTATATACAATAAATTTTCCGATTCACGTGAAAGATCTTTATTGGTAGTATTTTTTCTGTGGATCATAACTTCATTTAACATTTAAATTCTAAAAACAAGAATTGGTTATCTTAATTATGAAATGTATAATTTATTATTTAATTAAAAATATTTAATTTGATCAATATGTATAAATAAATATAAATTTTATATGATAAACTAAAAATCTAAATAGTTTTCTTAATAACTTTAAATACTTCATAATTGACAATCGAAAAGTATGTTGATGTTCTTAAAGGTTTTTCATAATATCCGTATTCGCTATTATTATTACAGTAACATTGATTATCTAAAGTAAAATTAGATTGAGGACTATACATCCAAAAATCATTTCCAAAGTACGGACCAGTAATTTTTTGTTGAATTTTGTATAAATTAAAAATTGCACATTGGGGATTTTTTACTCTACTAAGAATTGAATTTTGAATATTACCGTTTTTTAATGAGAAAATGAAACTATCATTTGTTACTATCCATGAATTCGAATTAATATTACTGTTATCCCACGCTAAAGGATTATAACCTCCAATAATTTCGTCAGTTCCTTTAACTTTTATTACCACAACTGTACCAGCATGACCATGGCATTTATCCCAAAATGTTTGTGGTGCAAATCCATCTTTAGTGCCACGTAAAATTAACTCAAATTTATATGGGATGTTTGTTGTTAGATAATTAGTTGTTTTACGGTCAATCCATGTAGAAATTTCTGCTGCATGATTTTCGGAAATGATATCTGAAAAGGGTTCTGCACGAGGAGGTAATTCAGTAACTAAAACTGATCTTGCTGGCAAAATAATTGATTTTACTGGTCGTTCAGGAGCTAAGAGATGTTGATTGATATCTTTCCAAAGTTGTTTATCAAGAATCTTTCGATAAGGTTCAATTTCATCTAAGACTTCATTAACTGAAAGATGAAAATAACGAATATGTGGTAAGCATTGTTGTAAAGTAGTTTTAAATGTAAGAAAATTTTCTTTGGTCCATTCTTCAAGGTTTGTTGGAAGAGTAGAATTCTGAGCAATTCCCCACTTGATGACATGATCCCAAATTTTAACTTCTTCCAACTGCAAATTATCTCGTTTAAGAAGTGACACCAGGGCAGATTCCTGAAGAGAAGTAAAATCCGAACTATCAAAAATAAGATTTGGATACTTGGATACAATATCATTACAAAAATTTTCTAATTTTTTAAAATTTTGTCTATCAAAAATAGTACGATAAATGAGAGAAAAATGTGTTTTTAACCAAGAAGCTTTAGTATCAATGAGAAGAGTTTCAAATTTGTTGGTCAATTCCTCAAGTCCAAATTCATAAGCAACTAACATTAAATCAAAAATAAATCTAGTTTCAACATTCTCCAAATTAACAATTCCACTATAAATATATCTAAAAGATAATAATTAATAATTTTAATAATTAATAAATGAATTATAAAATGATAATAATTAATAAATGAATTATAAAATGATAATAATAATAATAATAATAATAATAACAACAAAATAAACAACAATATTTTTATCGTTAATAAAACTAACTTAAGAATAAGATCAAAAATTTGAGCAGAAATGCTTGACTTGGTAATTGTTTTAATATTATTTTCATTCGGATGAATGTTTTCTAATTCTTTACGAAAATACGGTGACCGACATTTTAATACGTTAGAATGTGCTGTAAAAGTTTTTTCCTTATTTTCAACTTCAATTATTACATTAAAATCATCTTTATCATTAAGAAGTTCAATAAAGTTTTGAGATAATTTGTCAAAAAATTTTAATGCCATTTTTTTCTTTTCGTAAATTGATAAATTGATAAATTGAATTTGACTTGGAAATGTTTATAGTTTGTGGGCTTTTGGTTTTTTCAGCATTGTATTACAATTTAAATATATTTGGATTCATTGAATTAAATAAATACATATTGATATTGACGCGAGTATTACGTTTTAAGATACTTTTTTTTTTTTAAACTCTATATTATAATTACCAATATTCATATTTGATCCCTTAATCAAATCAAATATTCATCATCATCAAAAAGCAGATAAACCGAATAAACTCAACAAAATAAAATGAACTAAAATAAACTAAATAAACTAAATAATGAATGATGACGACACAAAATGATTATTGGATTATTCAGATTATTATTCGTTGATAATTCTTTCTTTTTTTTTTGTTGACCATAAATGAATTTGATCCAATCCGTAGACAATATATAAAATGGATTATGTTGTTGTGATAATTGGTGCTATAATTGCAATTTTTATAATTGTTGCTATTGATATTGATATTGATGAGAATTGTTGTCGTATTTGTTGTTGTCCTGTTATATTTGAAAAAGTAATTGTTGATCTTCGTGTTGATTATTATTATCCTATAAATCATAATTCAACTGATAAAGATTCAAAAGGATATGGAAATAATATTATTATTATTATAGCAACAATCAAAATAATATCAAAAGAATATTAATAAATAAAATAATTATAATAATTATTTCTTATTCTTTCAATAAATTAAGACGATTTTTTGTAAATAAATTCACTCTTTAGTCAAAATTTTACTCAAGAGTTTAACTTCTAAATTTGATGATCTCTTTTCCTTATTATTTTTATAAATAAAATATATTTAAATTACCTTTAATCTTGGTAAGAATTAGGAGGTCTTTTAGGTACATCATTATCTTTAACTTTTTTTTTTTCTCTTCTCTTCTTTGCTTCCATTTCCAACATTTTCTACTGTCTTCTTTTTTTTTTATTACCATTTCACCATTACAATCACGATACCGTCATTGCTAATACTATCCATCCTTATTACAGTCTTTGTTATCATTTTTTCGGTACTTTTCCCGTCTTTAAGGGTAATAGTATTTTTTTTTGTAAATAGAAGAAGTAGAAGTAACATTTTGTTANAAGGATATGGAAATAATATTATTATTATTATAGCAACAATCAAAATAATATCAAAAGAATATTAATAAATAAAATAATTATAATAATTATTTCTTATTCTTTCAATAAATTAAGACGATTTTTTGTAAATAAATTCACTCTTTAGTCAAAATTTTACTCAAGAGTTTAACTTCTAAATTTGATGATCTCTTTTCCTTATTATTTTTATAAATAAAATATATTTAAATTACCTTTAATCTTGGTAAGAATTAGGAGGTCTTTTAGGTACATCATTATCTTTAACTTTTTTTTTTTCTCTTCTCTTCTTTGCTTCCATTTCCAACATTTTCTACTGTCTTCTTTTTTTTTTATTACCATTTCACCATTACAATCACGATACCGTCATTGCTAATACTATCCATCCTTATTACAGTCTTTGTTATCATTTTTTCGGTACTTTTCCCGTCTTTAAGGGTAATAGTATTTTTTTTTGTAAATAGAAGAAGTAGAAGTAACATTTTGTTATTGTAATAGATGAAAGCAATAGTATTTGAAATTTCTGATTGTTGTTTTTCTTTTTGATAGAGAACTTCCATCATTAGAAGACTTAATATTTGATGTAGTATTAGATATATTAGTAGACGCTTTTTTTGTCTATAATTATTAATATCATCTTAAAGAAGAACAAGTTATATTATTATTGTCATCTAATAAATATGGTAATGATTAAATCGATAAAGAAGAAGGATTGGATTAAGCGTATTTTCAGATGGAGTTGGTGGTAAAATATTTGATTTTGATTAATCATAATTAATTAAATCAAATGAATATTTAAATGAATATTTAAATGAATATTTAAATGAATATTTAAATGAATATTTAAATGAATATTTAAATGAATATTTAAATGAATGTAAGTTCAAAAATATAATAATAATAATAGAATTAAATAAACATACATGAATAAAAATGATCTATAAAAAGCATTCTTTTTTAAAACTTTACAACGACAAGTTCTTTGAAAGTTTATTATTATTTAACTATTTATCATTAATTATCATCATAAACTTTTATTAATGAATGATCGAAACTTTTTTTTAACTTTCTCATCTCTCAATAATGTAAAATTAATTCACCATGTAGTAATTTTAACCGTTATTATTTATTTATTTAATCGAATAAAGATTTATAAAAAATATTCATTGTTATTGGAATTGTAATTCGTTTGATAATATTTATACAGAAAAAAATACAAGAAAGCGTAGAGATGTAATTATGTAATTTGGTTTCTAATCCCTTTATTATATGCTTATATATATATAAATTTCTTAATTACAAACAGAAGTGATTGAATTCATGCAAATATAATAATTATGAAGAATTACATTGCTTTATAATGAATGTCAAGAAATAGATAAAATAATAATAATAGATAAAATAATAATATATAAAATAATAATAATAGATAAAATAATAATAGGTAAAATAATAATAGGTATAATAATAATAATAAGTATAATAATAATAGGTAAAATAATAATAATAGATAAAAGAATAATAGATAAAATAATAATAATAAGTAAAATAATAATAATAGGTAAAATAATAATAGGTATAATAATAATAATAGGTAAAATAATAATAATAGGTAATAATAAACAACAACTTTAATAAAAAATAAATAACTTAAAACTTCGACATATCCAAATCAATCATTCCAGAATCAGCTAATTAAAATTTAAGTAAATTAATATATAATTAATTATTAAAAATAAATTTTATATATTTATTATATAAAAATATTCATACTTACTAGTACTTAAATATTCAAGTTCTTTTTCAAAATTTTCTTCATTCGTAGGTTTTGGAAGATTTGAAAAATTTAAAAGTCGACTGGTATAAATGGCTTGTGGATGTGTTTGATAGTTAATAGGAGTTGTATTTGTTGTATCGATTGATTTTTGGTTTGTTGAAAATTCTTCATCTTTTTTAATTTGAATTACAATTTCCGAATCTTTCTTATCCCCTTTTCTCAAATAATTTCTATAATCATTAAAGTATTGCTTCAATTCTTCATACAATTCTTCAAAAGTGGGTCTATGTCTAACTCGAGCATCCCAACATCGCATAATCATTCTTGTAATTAATTTTGGAATATGAAATGGAATTTTGGGCCGTAATCCATTACATATTTTTATTGCTAAATCTTTATCATGTGATATGTCGTGATATGGAGGAATGCCTGTAACCATTTCATAAACTATAATTCCAAATGAATATACATCAGCCTCTTTTTTATATTCTTCACCACTCAATACCTCTGGAGAAATATATGGTAAGACCCCAAAAACATTCTTCTTTGTAGGATTATTTGGATTTGACCCCATTAATTTACTTAATCCAAAATCTGAAATTCTTATATAAGATTTATAATCGGATGATAAAATATTTCCAGGATGGAAGTCCTGGTGAACTATATTTAATTTATGAATACTTTTAAATCTATTTGCTAATATACTTAAATTATTTAATTTCATTTCCCAATTAATATTATTAAAATTATTTTTTAAATAATCTCTAAGATTCCCACCTTTTGCATAACGTAAAACCATTATATATTTGTGTGTTTCTGGATCCTGTGTAATTCCATAAAATTGAATTGAAACATAACTCCCTGATTTTAGGTGAATTGCCATCTAAACAATATATATATATCTCTCTTAGTCGATAATATATTATATTATATAAATAATTTAAATATTAAAATGTTAAAATATTTTACCTCATTAAAAAAATCTTCATTTAAATTTGCAAAGTTATCAAACTTCTTTAATACTACTTCTTCTTGATTATATCTTATCCATTGTTGATTTTCAATATCCCATTCATTAATTGGTCCATCAATCCACTTAGCTAAATGTATTGTTCCAAATCCACCCTTTGCTATTTGTTTAATATATTCTAATCTGTCATAAGGTATCCATTCGATTACTCCATAACGGCTATTTGCATTAAATTGAGCATCTTGAATGAATTTATCCATTGCGTCATTCCCACTCGTCCATTTATCAAAACCATTTTGGAAATGTTTCGAATTACATGGTTTACACCAGGAAGTATTTTCTTGATTGCATTCAGGGCATATTTTTTTAGATGACATCTTTTTATTCACTTATAGTAATATAAGCAGAAGTTTTTTTTTTAAAAAAAAAAAAAAAAGTGCAATAACATTTATGTTATATTAATACATATATCTAATTACATGCGTGCAATAACATTCTTTGTGTTCATCCACTACAGCTTATTATTATGAAATATGCAGGTGATCCTTTCTTATTATAAANCTTCTTGATTATATCTTATCCATTGTTGATTTTCAATATCCCATTCATTAATTGGTCCATCAATCCACTTAGCTAAATGTATTGTTCCAAATCCACCCTTTGCTATTTGTTTAATATATTCTAATCT
The DNA here is from genome assembly GCA_003547095.1 of Diversispora epigaea. NCBI lineage: Eukaryota > Fungi > Glomeromycota > Glomeromycetes > Diversisporales > Diversisporaceae > Diversispora > Diversispora epigaea. The sequence goes on along the minus strand of PQFF01000103.1, from coordinate 233,941 downwards.
GTCATAAGGTATCCATTCGATTACTCCATAACGGCTATTTGCATTAAATTGAGCATCTTGAATGAATTTATCCATTGCGTCATTCCCACTCGTCCATTTATCAAAACCATTTTGGAAATGTTTCGAATTACATGGTTTACACCAGGAAGTATTTTCTTGATTGCATTCAGGGCATATTTTTTTAGATGACATCTTTTTATTCACTTATAGTAATATAAGCAGAAGTTTTTTTTTTAAAAAAAAAAAAAAAAGTGCAATAACATTTATGTTATATTAATACATATATCTAATTACATGCGTGCAATAACATTCTTTGTGTTCATCCACTACAGCTTATTATTATGAAATATGCAGGTGATCCTTTCTTATTATAAAATTTATTTTTATTTAAGCAACTTCAATAATAATAATTATATCGTTATTAGAATGAAGTTCTGTCAAAAAAATTTTAAAGACATTTTTCTTTGATTTTTGATTCTGTTGTAAAAACTGGTACATTAATGAACAATTAATAAGGAACTTCAATTAAAGTAGAAGATATAAAAAATTTATAATTTAATAAATATAAGTCAAGTTTTATTTAATAAATACTGACTGATATATAAATATGAATGTGAATACATGTTTAAGAAATATAAAAATAGAAATTAAAATACTGATTTTCTCCGTAAAAACAGCCATCAAGGCAAGACTAAAGAAACAATGTAAAATTAAATCTACTACTACGCATATAAAAGGCATTTCCAAAATATGGACCATGCTCTTTTTGTTCACTTTTGGATTTATTAAGAACTTCACGTTTTTTCAGAATTCAATTCTAGTAGAGTTAAAGATTAAAATTCCATTTCTTGTCTTCTTCAATTGACCTTTAGCGATTATCTCTTTTGAGAAGAGAAAAACTAATGCAGATTCTTGAATAAGATTCTAGTTTGTTGGTCAACATTAATTCAGTTTCGGCATTTTCTAAATTAACAATTCCTCTATAAATATATTTATTAATATTGATATTAATTTGTTACTTCAAAAATTAGGTAATTATTTTGATATCATTCTCATTGGTTGAATATTTTCTCCATAAATAAGACGACGATCGGTATTGTAAGTTTTTCATCATATCATTTCTGATTCAATGTAATAGTAATGATTACATTTATCATTAAGAAGTCTTTGAGATAAATTGTCAAAAAATTTCAATGCAATTTTTTTTGTAATCGAGTTAATAAAAATAGATTCAATAATTCTAATAACTCTCGGCTCATTTTTCTTTAATAATATTGCGTTGCGAACTCCATTCTTGATTTTTTCTAAAATAATTATTACAAATTAGATGATCTGATCTAAATACAAAAAAAAGGATTCAAAAATTCTTTTAAATAAAAAAAAATAATAATCAAAAATGTTGCGCTTTCAAAAGAATTTTAATTTAATAAATTTTTTTCTGGTATCTCGCATTTCATCTTATAACTGCTGTACATCATATACATCTTTTGTATCATTTAATTATGTTCGAAATTTTTCATACAAAAAATATGAAAAAAATCCAAAAGGTATTAAAAGTATTGATGAATATAATAACAATGCATATAACAGTGACGAATATAATAACGATACATATTATAACAATGATTATGATATGAATTCAAAAAAGATTTACGAAAAGAATTATAACAACAACAACAATGATGAAGAAGAAAAGAATTATAACCATCGTGACGATGATCTTAAAGGTGTTTATGATCTTAGAGATGATAATCGCAACAATTATCGTAATGGCAAAAAGAATAATGATGATGAAATCAAAAGAAATATATTAAATGATAATATAGATAAACCAATTTTAAAAGTAAGTGCTTATGATATAGGAATACCTCCAGAAGAAGATGTAAAGACTGAAGTCGACAAAGAAATTATTGCTGGAAAGTATACTGTACAATCATATAAGCTTCGAGACAAGGTACACATATTTATATTTATACCTATATCTATTATTTGCATATATAAATCTATATAAATCTATAAATATTTATTTTTATATCTTTTTAATAATATTATTCGTCCTTTTTTTTTCAGGCAAGACCATTTATAGATTTTATGCATATGACAATAACTGGTGGGCATGGTGGTGATGGATGTGTTGCTTTCCTTCGAGAAAAAGGAAGATCTCAAGAACCACCATCTGGTGGAAATGGAGGTCGAGGAGGAAATGTAATTTTTATAGCATCACCTAGTCATTCTTCACTTCATTCTATTTCACGTAGTATTACTGCTGGTTCGGGAGAAAATGGTCGAGGTAATATGAGGCATGGTGCAGCTGGTAAAGATATTATATTATCAATTCCTTTAGGTACAGTAATTCGTGAAATTGATTATATACCAAAGAAAAATTCAAAAAAATTACCACCAAAAAAAAATATTGATAAGATTATACAAGATAATAATTTTGAAGATGAAGAAAAAAAAATGGTTGAATTATATGAAGAAGAAGAATTTGATGAAGAAATAATTGAAGCTAAACGTAAAGCATCAACTTGGATTCATTATCCACGTTATGAAAATAAAAATATATTATTAAAAGATTTCAAAGAAGCTGATAATGATCTTAGAAGGAAACAAGAATTAATTAAATTTAATATGTACAAAAGGACCAAAATTAATTTAGATTTATCTATGTCATATACACAATATATAGTAGCACATGGAGGAGAAGGAGGTAAAGGAAATCCACATTTTGCAACCAATGTAAATAGATCACCAACATACGCATCACAAGGACAACCAGGTGAAATTCGATATTTAGAACTTGAAGTAAAAACCATAGCAGATGTAGGATTAGTAGGATTACCAAATGCAGGAAAATCCACATTTTTAACAGCAGTATCAAATGCTCATCCTAAAATTGCACCATATCCATTTACTACATTAAATCCATATATTGGTACAGTTGATTATTTTGATAGATATCAAATTACCATTGCGGATATACCAGGATTAATTAAAGGTGCACATAAGAATATTGGATTAGGTCATTCATTCTTAAGGCATGTAGAAAGATCTAAAGTATTAGTTTATGTAATAGATTTAGTAACCAATGAACCATGGGAAGATTGGAAAACTTTAATTAATGAATTAGAACAATATAATGAAGGTTTAACTAGAAGACCTTCATTAATTGTTGCTAATAAAGCTGATGTAACTGAAAAAGCCAAAAAGAATTTAAAATTGTTAGAAACCGAAGTAGCTTATATTAGGGGTGAACAAGAAAAGGATTGGATAGCAAAAGAAAGCATTAAAATTTTTAAAAATTACAATCTTGAAGATTCCAACTTCAAAGGGTTCAATCCAGATTATAATTCCAGGGGTAGTGATCCCAATTATTATAAAGATAACGAAGATGAAGAGGAAAACGAAGATGAATTCCATATTATACCAATATCAGCAAAATATCAAAAAAATATAGTGAAAGTTACAACTATATTAAGGCAGATGGTTGAAAGAATTAAAATGAAAGAACAGAAAGAACAAAAAGAACAGAAAGAAAATGAAAAAACTTTTGTAAATAATTATTCATGAAATCATTACCATAATTATAATATATTATTTATAACTACTAATTAGATAACTTACTATTACTAACCAATTATTAATTTAAATCAATAAATAAAAATTTCATTAATAAAAATAAAATGATTATCTTTAAATATTAAATATATTTTTATTTATATTTAATAATAATTTTGGTTTTTGCTGAATCCACGAAATCTAGAATTTGGAAATTTTATTATTTTAGAGATATAAATTACAATATTATTTATATATAGATCTTTGAGATACCTTAAGTTCCTTTCTTCTTTATAAAAGTTATCACGATTGATTGAAACCTAATTGATTTAATATCTGATGAAGAAAATGTGATGAAGATATATTTTGAAGTTGCCCCAGAAGGTAATATATTGACTGAAGACTTTCATTTCTATAAATAAGTTAATAATAATATTAATTATATATTATCTAATAATCATATTAAGTCATCAAGAAAATTTAAGCGGCATAATATATTCCTTAGAATAAATAGTTTGCGCGTTATAAATATGATAAGCAATTTCAATTAAAGTAGATGTAAAAAATTTGTAGTTTTATAAATATAGGCTAAGTTTACTTAAATAATAAAAATAAAAGTAACGTATAACAATTTTTTTTAAAAAATGTAATTCTAAATAGTTTTCTTAATAACTTTAATAATTGATAATTGAAAAAGTATGAAATTCTTCTGCTTCTCCAGTTTCTTCCGTTTTTTTTCGTTTCTTTCATTACTGTAAAATCTAAAAAAAAATTACCAACAGAAAGGAAGATGATGTTCTTCATAATATTACTACAGAAACATTGATAAAATTAGATTGAGAACTATACATCCAAAAAATCACCCTTTTTTGTTCATTTTTGCTTTTATTAAAAATTGCATATTGTGGATTTTTTACTCTGCCAAGAATTGAATGTTGCGATAGACCAAAGAAAATGTGTTTTTAATCTTATTTATTTATATAATGATACAAATAACTACATATCGTTGAAGAGTAGATTCTATTTATTTTGTTTTTTCTAAGTCTCATCTTTGATGATAAAAATACAAATACATATTAAATTCTAGTTTTATTTACATTTATATTAGATCGATGATAAATCATATGTATATATATAATATAGAATAACTAAATAAAATAATAAATGTTGCATAGATATTATATAAAGTGAAGTGAAGTGATATAAATATAATAATATGATAAGAAAATATCATTTTAAAAATAAATAAAAATAAAAATAAAAATAAAAATAAAATAATCAAAGAATTCCCTCTCCCACACTCTAAAAAAAAACCCTATTTACCCAAACCCGAGATAAAATAATAGATAAGAATGAAACTATTTACAAATTAAATGCTTTTTTATTTTTTGAACGAAAAAGAAAATGTGTATTATATATATATATAAGATTATCGTTTTAAAAGTCGGATTGACTGCTGTTACGACTGTGACCGCCTTTATTTCGATGAATTAAGTTTTTCATAAGAGGATGAAGGAATGATTCTTTAAAATAATAATTAAAAAAATAATAATAACAAATGATTAGTACAAATTTATAATGATAGTAATACAATCATAATACAATACAATAATGATAATAATTTAATAATTATAATAATTACTTTTCTTGGTAGTAGCTATCAGTTCTTCCATTCTATTTTCAAGTTGTTGTCTTTCTTTTTGAAGATTTTCTTTAGCTTTTCTTTCTTCTTCCAATTCATCTTCGATAACTCTTTTCTCTTCGTAAACATTGGATTTTTCATATTCAAATACGGTCGTAGTTTCATTCAATTGAGATATTAAACGATTGATTTGTTCAAAGAGTTGAGATTTTTCTTTATTTAATAAATCAATTTGTTGATTTGTCGCAATGATCACCTTTTCACTCTTGGTAAGTTCATTTTCTAAAGAATCAATTAAAACCACGTTTTGATTATTTTCATTTTCGAGTTTTGTAACTTTTTGTAAAATTTTTTGAATTTCTCGAGTATTATCTGGTGACGAAGAACCATCGCGAGAATTATTTGAAGGACTATTGGAATGACTATTCGGTAAATTACTTGGTGAACTATTGGGTGAATTATTATTTAGTGATGGTGGTGGCGGAGAACTAGAAGAATCAGAAAGTATAAGTGAATTAGGTCGTGACCTGGGAATTCGTGATGGAGGTGATATAAATCCATTATTATTAGTTGTTGGTGGTGATGGTGGTAGAGGAAAAGTCGGTAAAGATGAGTTATTATTATTATTATTATTATTATTAGGTGGTGGAGGTAAAGGTTGATTTGGTGGAGGGGTAGATGGAGGAGGTGGTTTAGCTATAGTCATATTAGGTCGAATTCTTTTATTTTCCGAAGAAGAAGAAATTGATAATTGTGAACTAGTCGATAATCTACTACTAAATCGGTCAACCGGTTCATTTTCAGCTACCGATGTCATGGTGCTGGTAGATGGACGACGACGTCTCGGTGAAGTTTCTTCCAATAATCGTTTTTCAAGTTTCTTTTTTTCTTCTAATAAACAATCTTTCTCTTGTTCAAGTTGTGATATTTTTTCGTTTAATTCTTTGATTAATGATGAATTATTATTGTTACTAATATCAAATTCATTTTTTAATTTCATTAAATCTTGACTTAAATTTAAATTATCAGCTTCTAAAATTTCGAATCTTGATTTTTGAACATTCATTTCTTTAAGTTCTTTAAGAGCTTGTTCTAAATCATTTATTTTATTTTTTTGGTTAGAGGCAAGTAAATCGACCAATTCATATTTGGTTGCAGTTTCGGTATATTCCAATGTTAAATCTTCAAGTTCCGAACCAAGACTTTTAATCTGTTTTAAAAGATCTTCGTTGAGAACCAGTTGAGAATTTTTTTCTGATTCCAATTGTTTATTAATTACTTCTAATGAATCAACTCGTTCGTGATATAATTTTGCTTCATTTTGAAATTTTTCAAGTTGAATTGTAAGTTCTTCAACTATCGAAGCATTTATAAAGTTTTTATTACTCATGTCCAAAGATTCTTTTTTAGCTTCATCAAGCGATTTTTCTAATTGATCACATTTTTTCTTTAAATTTTCAATTTCAAGTTTAGAATTTTCGGTATCTAGAGTATTTAAAACTTTTTGTTCTTTAATTGACTTGATTTCCAAATCTAAATTCAAAATCTTGAGTTGATTCTCATCGCGTTCTTTTATTAAATTTAGAATTTTTTCATCTCGTTCTTTAATAGTTTTTGTGGTTAATGATTCATTTAATATTTCAGTACTTTTAATATTTTTAATATTCTCTTTATAAGTATTTAATTCAAGTTTAATAGATTGTAATTCTTCTTCCAATTGAAAGACATATTCATTTTGTTTATTCGCTGAATTTCTTAAATTTGATAATTCTAATTCAAGAGAATTATTAGAATTATTTAAATCGGAAAATTTAGATTGTAAATGTAGAGTTAAAGATTTTTGATCACTCTCGGAATTTTGTAAAATTAAAATTTTAGATTTTAAATTTTCAGATTCCATATGTGATTCATCAAGTTTTAACTCTAATTCTTTAATTTCATTAATTAATTTAGAAATTTCAGAATTTGAATTAATTTCGATAAGAGATTTTTGTTGATTAAGAGAAAATATTTCATTTTCTAGATCGGAAATTTTACTTTCATGTTGTTGTTGAATAAAAGTATCCAAAGAACGTAAACTTTCAATTTCTTTATTAAATCCTCGTTCTGACCAAAGTGAACTTGATTTAAATGGTTTTTCTTGTTTTTCTTGAAAATTTATCCATTGATTTTTCATCCTTGATTTTAATAAATCAATTTTATTCCTTAATTCGAAATGTTCCTTTTCTGAAATTTCTAATTTTAATTTTAATTCGGTAACATTGTTGTGATCATCACGGTGATTATTAATTTGATTGATTTTATTTATGGACGATAATTTCGATTCTAATAAATAAATTTTTTCTTTTTGTTCAGATTCAATAACTCGTAAATTATCTAGTTCTTGTGATAATTTTAATTCTCTTTCATCTAGTGATCGGATTTTCTCTTGTAATTCATCATCATTATTTGAATTTGATTGATGTAATAATAATTGTTCTTTTAAATCATTAATTTCGAATTGCATTTCTTCTTGTTGAATTTGAACTTGCATCAATTGATTTTTATAATTTTGTACTTCAATTTCTTTTTCTTCATATTTTTTACGTAAATTATCTTGTTCCATGAAATCGTTTTTTAATATTTCAAACATTTCATATTTACGTCGAATATCTTTTAATAGATCTAATTGTGATTTTAAATCCTGTATTAATGATTCTTTATCGTCACTACCATTGCCACCATAAAAATCATTTCCACCATCGTCGTGATCGAGAGTATAAGGTTTAGATTTAAAATTATTATTAATCTTGTTATTGTTATGATTATTATTGATATTAAGTTGTTGTAATTCCGCAAGTTTTAATTCAAGTGCTTCCACAGATTTTTGAGTAGAACTTAATATTTTACTATTATTATTATTATTATTATTATTACTAAAATTGATATTATTATTATCAAGATTATCAAGATTATTATCTTTTATTTTTAATTCAGCCGGTAATGATTGAGTTTTTCGATGAATTTCTTCTTTAAGTAAATTATATTCTTCATTAAATTTCGTATCATTGAATTTCATATCATCTTGGGTAAGGGTATTAGTAGAAGAAGTTGTTGTTGAATTATGATTATGGTTATGAGAATGAGAATTACGATGAGAATGAGAATTTATTGAATTTAAAGTTAAAATACTTGAAGAAGGAGAAATTGGAGTCATGGGAGTAGAAGGATCATCATCCTCCTCTTCAATTGATTCATTATCATTATTAATGATCATAAATCTTGCTTCATTTAATTTTGATTGAGATAATTGAATTTTAATATCTTGTAATTCTTCAAGACATTCTTGATATTTCGTATTAATTTGAGAAAACTCTGTGACTGTTTTTTCATGAAGTACTTGAAGTGAAGCTAATTTTAATTTTAAATTTTCTTCATTATGAATGTTCTCTTGAATGTTCTCTTGAATGTTCTCCTCTTGGTTATTCTCTTGAATATTTCCATCGTTTTCATTGTTTACATTGTTTTCGTTGTTTAAATTTTGTATTTTTGACATTTTAAATTTATCAAGTTCGATTACAAGTTCATTAACATTTTCTTCAAGTAAGTTTATTCTCTTATCACGAGTCATTATCTCATTCAATAAAACTTTCTTATCATCATTTAAATCACCTATTTTATCATTATTTATAACATTTTTGTCATCATTTCCATTTTGTAATAATTTAGTAAATTTAGCTTCTAATTCCAGAAAAGAAGATTCACGTTCTTTTAATCTAAATTCCAATGATTCAATCATTTTACTAAATTCAATGATTTTTTGATGACCTTGGTTCAACTGAGATTCCAAAGTTTTAATTTTATCATCATTCAATTGATTTTCGATTTCACGTTTTTCATCAGATAATTTTAAATCCTCCACACAAATTCTTAATTCTTGAATAATCTTTTGATCATTTTGATGTTCAATTTCGTATTGATTAATTTTAAATTCCAAATCTTTTATACGATCGGTTGACAATAAATCATTATCAATAATTTTTTGTTTTAAATCCGAAATCAATTTTTGATTATTAAAATTAAGTTGTTCAGCATATTCCAACCTAGTTTCTTGATCGGACATAACGGATTCGGCATGAGCGAGGGCAGCACGATTTAAAGCGAGTTGACTTTCTAAAGCTGAAATTGATTTTTCGTATTCTTCTATAACCGGTTCAACTACTTCTTGAAAAGTTTGTTGATGTAAAATTGAATTATTACCAATTGTTGTAATTGAATCATTATTTGTAGAGTCATCATCATCTTTAACGATAGTTATTGATATTGGTGGTCGATGATGATGATGAATTCCATTATCTTGATAGGTTGCAAGTTCCGCTGAAGTTTTTGCATATTTTTGTGATAATTCTGAATATGAATTTTTTATTTGAGTTAATTGTTTTTCGAGAACTTCAATGCTGTCATTGTTATTACTGTCGTTATTATTATTATTATTATTGCTGTCATTATTGTTATTACTGTCATTATTGTTATTATTATTATTACTGTTGTTGTTAAGAGATTTTCCATTTGTGATTATTGATAAAGGTATTGAAGGTCTTTTTAATAAACGATGATGACCATTAATAGTAGTTGTCGTAGGAGTTAAAGCTGTTGAAGGTTCAAGAGAATTATTATTCGTTGAATTTATTAATGGGGATTGTATTGGAGTATTATTATTACTTATTCCATTACTTCCATTATTATTATTATTATTATTATTATTATTATTTTTTAATAATTTAATTTCACTTCTTAATTTATTTACTAAAGTTTGTAAATGATCTAAATCATTCCAACCCGCTTCTTCCTGATTTATGCTAACACTATTTTTAATGTTTCTGGCTCGATTAGCATATTTTAAGGTATTAACAGTTTCATTTAAATTATATTCAGTGGATGAGACACATGCGATCATTAATGTTTGAGCATTACCACCCAATGAATCTTGTAATAATCTCGTAAGTTTGGAATCTCGATATGGCACGTGTGTGGTATGTTTAGCTTTGTTGGGATCACCTAATGCGGAAATTACGTTACCCAAAGCGAGTAGACCGGAATTTATTGATATTCCTTCTTTGGCTCGATCTCCTAATGCCGATGTTCGTTTTAGCTATAATTAATTAAACGATAGATTAATTGATTTGATAAATTAATTAATTTGATAGATAGATAGATTAATATAATATATAATTAAATAATAATTAAATAATAATTAAATATGAAATATTACACAACTATAAAATGTAAAATAAATAAATAAAAAATATTAACACATACTCTTTCACTACCAGCCAAATCCACAAAATGAAATTTACTAACAACCGTTACTAATTCACCAGGACTTTCATCAAGTCGTTTACTTAATCTTCTTGATCCAAATTTTGGTATTTCTAATGATTTTGATGGTAATGATGGTGATGATGATAAAGATGAAGAAGAAGATGATGATGAAGAAGATGAAGATGAAGAAGATGATGATGATGATGATGAAGTTGATGATGAAGGTGGTGGTGGTGGTGGTGGAGTAGTTCCTCTACTTGGTGGTGTAGGTGAAGAAGATCTTTGAATATATTTTTGTTGTGTCATGGTAACGCTAAATATTGCATGAGACCTTGAAGATTGAGCATTCATCTGTGTAGCTCCTACTTGTCGATTTTGTGAACCTCTTGATAAATGTCTATTAACATATTATTATTAATATATTGGAAATTAATATATTTTGAATAATATTATTATTAATAGAAAATACTCACTTACCCCATTAATTCCTCTACACAATTTACTTTAATTTCTTGTAATCCACTCCATAAAATATTGCCTTTTAAGTCTTCTCTTATCGTTACATGTGATTTATTATCTGAGTCACCTCCTTCCCCAAATAAATCAATTAAATCTTCATTATAAATTTCAATAAATGATACTTTTATTGAATACTTATTATTGCTACTATTATTATTATTATTACTATTATTACTACTATTAATTAATTGAAATAGAGTAGTCATAGCTCGAGGAATTATACCTTTAGATTCAAAAGGTATTGATGAATTATCAGCTGTACCCATTGTATGAGTTTTACCAGATGATGTTTGTCCATATGCTAGAACTGTTACATTATATCCTACAATATTATAATAATGATAATTTAATTAATAAACAATAATATAATAATATTATAATAATGACAATTTAATTAAGAAATAATAATATTATAATATTATAATAATGATAATTTAATTAATAAATAATAATAATAAATGATATAATATAATAATAACAATAAATATAATAACAATAAATATAATAATAATAAATATAATAAATAAATCATACCTTCTAAAAAATTATTAACCAATTTTTCAATAGCTCGTTCATAAACATCTTGTTGAGTTGATTCCGGTCCAAATACATAATCATAACTAAATATTTGTTTTTTCTCTGATTGAACTAATATAGTGTTAGGTGGAGATAATGAAAGTATTTGACGTTGAAATCTAGTTGGTAAATTGGGATTAAGTTCTGTTGGTGTTGGTCGTATTCGGATTGCTATTATATTATTAATTGATATATTAATTATTTGATTGTTGTTGATTGTTGTTGATTGTTTATTATTATTTATTGTTATTGTTGTTGGATATTAGTGTGAGAAAAGAGAATAGCGAGAATAGCGAGAATAGAAGTGGAGATATAATACTAACCTACTTGTACTGAAGATTTTTCAGTTCCGTCTTCTTTAGAGGTTGTCATGATTCCTTTATTTATTTTTTGTAATTGCCACGTTGTTATCGTAATTATCGCGTTGTTGTCGTCGTCGTCGTTGTAGCGTAATAGTCGCGTTATTATCGAATTTGTCTTGGCAGTTTAAATTAATCTCGATCTAAATCATTAACACTACACTATTTCATTATATTATAATAATTATAATAATGATTATATGTAATTGTGTCAATTGAATTAATTGAATTAATTGAAATGATTGAAATTATCGCGGGCGAGAAATAATAGAAATAATAGAAATAATAAAAAATTTTAATTAGTGATTTTTAATAATAATAATAATAATAATAATAATAATAATAATAATAATAATAATAATAATAATAATAAAAGTAATAATAATAACAATAATAATAATAAAAGTAATAATAATAACAATAATAATAATAGTAATAGTAAAATAAAATATACCTTCAAAAAAAATAATATTTGATAATATTTTGACAATAAGATAATAATAATAATAATCTTAATGCTGATGATTGATGATTATGAAATATACAATTATACAGTACAATACAGTGAATAATGTGAATAATCAGTGGTTTTGCGTTTTTTTCTTTTTTTTCAAAGTGTAGATATTATTATTATCCTTTTTATATACTTTAAAAAAAAACCTTTTTAGAATTTTTCGATCGAATATTTCGAATGTTATGAATGTTTTTGTTATTATGTTATTACTATATTGAATATTATTGAAAATTATTGAATGTTGTTGTTATTATTATTATTGTTATTGTTGATTTTTTTTCGTTAAATAAAAAACAAAACTTTATATATATATATAAATTATTTTTCGTTAAAATGTTAAAAATGTTAAGTGGAATCTTGATATTTTTGATAATGTTGTTAATAAGAATAATAAAAAATAATGTTATTTTATGATGAATGAATGAAAATATTGAAAAATATAAAATATTAATAGTGTTTTTTGTAGTTGATACAAGTTAAATAAGTAATAGTTGTTTTTTTGTTATAAAAAGTTGTTGGTGGTGGTGATGATGTTGATATTATTCAGTTTATTATTATTATTATTGAAAAGGCAATAACGGGCAGGCAAGCAAAGCAAAGCAAAAGCAAGCAAGGCAAAGAAAAGCCAATCGTGCGTCTAGTGCGTGATGATAAATTTGGATTTATATATATATTCATATATTCATGTCAATGTTACAATTTTTATTTGTAAATGAATTACGTAAAAATATTATGTGTAGAGTTATGTAAAGTATATGCGGAGTGTTTATTTAGTGGTCTTGTTGTTGTGGTGGTTGAACGGTTAGTGGTGAATGTGAGAATGTAGAGTATATTGACAATAATATTAATTCAAAATATTAGATTTAAAGAATAAATATATTAGAATGTAATGATTTTAAAGAATAAATATTGTCCGTTATTTTTATTTTTGAAATGTAAGATATGGAAAAAAAAAATAGTTGGGGCAAAGAAAAAAAAAAAAAAGAAAAAATGTAGAATAATATACATTTACATAATATATACAATGTATGAATGTATGCATCGAGAATACAATAATATATATTATATCGTATTATATATATGTCGAGATATATATGTTACCGAGAATGTAATATATTATATAATGTAAATCAATTTAATAAATTAAAAAAATAATTGGATAATTGGATTGGATAAACAAGAACAAATAAATTAAATCAAATAAATTAAGTAAAATAAAAAAAAAAAAAAAAAAAGAAAAAATGTAGAATAATATACATTTACATAATATATACAATGTATGAATGTATGCATCGAGAATACAATAATATATATTATATCGTATTATATATATGTCGAGATATATATGTTACCGAGAATGTAATATATTATATAATGTAAATCAATTTAATAAATTAAAAAAATAATTGGATAATTGGATTGGATAAACAAGAACAAATAAATTAAATCAAATAAATTAAGTAAAATAAAAAAAAAAATAAAAAAAGTTAATTCAAATAATTAAATAAATAAAATAGAATTTAAAACTATTACAAGTTACTTATTTAAATTATTTTTTATATTTATTTTTAACAAAGAAGTGTGAGAACCATTTGTATGATTGCATATAAATATAAATAAATGAATAAATAAAGTTTTATATTTTTATTTTTATTTTTTTTTATTTTTTTTTTATTTTTTATTTTTTTACACTTTACTTTTATATGCTTTATATGCTTTTATTCCTTTATACCTTTATATGTAGACGAAATATAAAATCAGTTAACTTAAACCTGCATAATTATGTGTATAATTAATATGTAACTGTAGATGTTTTACAGTTTAACTATTAAATACTACACATGAAAATCAAAAATCAAAAATCAAAAATCAAAATCAAAATAAATAAATAATAAATAATAAATAATAAATAATAATACGTAATAATACAAAGTTTAATTGATTTTTTTAAAAAAAAATTTAAAAATTTAAAAATGGCAGAATGGATGATTATAGGATGAATTTACCGCGAATTTGCACATTACTGACATATACACTGTACATTGTTCTTGGTAAATTATTCATTTAATGATCTATATTTGTCTGTTACATTAACTCAAAAAAAAAAATTAGAAACTTGTAATTAAACTTGTAATTAACTAATCTTGAAATACAAAAAAAAAAAATTTAAAAAATTTAAAAATACATACTAAAATATCAAAAAACACTAAAAATATTATTATATATAACTAACGGATCTGAGAATTTTGGAATTGGTATTTCTTATAATAATTTTCTTACTATGCACTCTCTAAATATGCAATAAAAACAATATGTGCGTGTTACTCGATAAAATATAGAATATATCAGTATACAATATACAATATAAAATATCAATATGTGTATCAATACTCTATAATTCTATAAAAGCGTAAATTTGAATGTATACATTTGAATGCATACATTTTAAGAGTAAATTTAACTGTTAAGCGTACATTTTAAGCGTAAATTTTAAGCGTGACCAGTGTAAAGTAATACAAAAGTATACACATATATACATATGTAGGCTTATTGTATAAAAATATTATAAAAATAAAAATAATAAACAGAAGAATAATAACAAGAATAATATAAATTATATAATGATCAATATAATAAGGCTTGGTTTGGCTTTATTTTAGCCGCCGAAGATAAATAATGATTTATAAAGATTAATTAAAGATTATTATTGAATTATTTTTTGAATTATTTTTTTAGTATTTTTTATTTATTTATCGATTGTAATTGAAATTTTATTATTAAATAAATAAATACTATAAATACTATATATATACATAAATATATAATGAGAGGGAATTTAAAGTGAGATTTATCAGTAGTTTATTAGTTATCGTATCATATAAAAAGATTTATTACATTAAAAAATAATTATATGTAAGATAAAATAATGCTTAGAATAATTTCGGATAGTTGAGCAGAAATATCCGGTTTAATGTTGGCGCGCGATATGATCTATTCGTCAATTCAAAAACTTTGCTATTGTTAATTCAAAGTTTGCGCGAGGTAAATCATCAGATAAAAGTTTTTTTTTAACCGTTATTTGTGTAACTTCGTCTATTGGTTTATGTTTATCTATATTTATAATTATTGGTGTTAACTAATTGTGTTAAATATAGTGAATACCTATCGCTATTATTATAGTTTATTATAAAAAATCATGTAAAATAATAATAATAAAATAATAATAATAAATAATAATAATAAAATAATAATAATAAAATAATAATAATAAAACTGTTAATAAAAAAATTAAATAACTATAATAACTATATCCATTAGACATTGTTAAATCACAAGCTGATGTCAAATAAGATAGCTGGATTTCGTGATCTTGCGATTTAATTGGTTAAAGATAATTAATTATAAAAAATAATGATACCAGTACTTAAATTTAGTGCAGTAAAATTAAATTAAAATAAATTAAAATAAATTAAAATAAACTAATGACATTTTTCTTCTTTTTCTAAATAATTAATATAGTATTTATACAATTCATTATCAAAGCAAACTTCAACAGAGGATTTATGATCACTACTGAAAAAGAATGTTTTTCATAGATCCTATCTTGTTGAAGCATACTGATTATTCTGTACTCAAACTAATAATTCATGCTAAATTATTTAACACTCATTCTAAACTTTTTAACTTTTTAATTTTATAATTAATTTTATAAAAATCAGTAACGTAATTAAACAATTATAAGTTTCATCCATAATAAAAATTTGTTTTTATCCTAAAATATCATATATTCAAGGTTAAAAATTTGTACTGAACTGTATTAAGTACAGTACAATACAGTCCATTTTTTAGAATTTAGTACTATATCTAAATTAGGAATTCCATGATAAATATATAGTAACATATAACATTTATAATATGTGATTCTGCAATATAATAAAGGAATTATAATTAAACAAATAAAAATATCAATATTAACTTTCTTAATAACAATTAATAATATTTATTAATATTTATTAACTTTTAAATAATAACTTAAGTAGCCTACATTGATCAAATGGAAAAAAATAGGCATGAATAGGATTCTGACTGATGACTAAATTTGCTAAAATTTATTAAGTATAGAAGTTAATTTTTTCCAATTTATGAATAGAAATTTCTATTTTATAAATTTTAACAAATAGGATATTCAATTTATGTATATTTGTACTATTAATAGAATTCTGATTTTTGTTCATTTAATCAGTGTTAGTTACATGACTTATAAAATAGTATAGGTTATATGTTCACATAATATTTTTTTTTTTTGTTCCAGCGAGATCTCGCCTCAAATTTTTATTAATTAAAACAAGAGAAAGTTTCTTATATATACATCTGGAAATTTTTTATATCGGAGGTTATTGTAATAATTTCGTTTTCAAAGGTTATTGAAGGTTATTAGACTAATAACCTTCGCAAATATTATGTTTATTATGATAAAATGAAGGTTATTGAAGGTTATCAATATCAATAATCTTCAGAATATTACGTTTTATTAATAAAAATGAAGGTTTTCGGTATCAATAACCTTCGTAAATATTACATTTATGTTGAAGGTATTCAAAGGTTATCGGAGTGAAGGACTTCGAAGACTTACGTTTAAAAAAATTTACTGATGTATAAAATACATGACCTATTCTAATAATTATTAGTTAAAAATGGGACTCAGACTATACATGTTGTCAAAACTATTGAATTGAGTCAGACACAATTAAAATTGAAAAAAATTGGAGTTGAGTCAAGGCAAATTTTAATTTTTACTAGTGATAGATGTAATTAATTAAATCAGACGCAATTAAAAATTGAAATTTTAAGAGTTGAGTCAAGACCAAATTAGTTTTAACGACATGTATAACTCAGATTATACTTGCATGTTAAATTATTTTGGGACCCCGAAATTGCAATTTTGGAGAAAAAAGTCAAAATAGTTTTCATAGAAGACAAAATTATTTTACTTAAAACCTGAAATTTTTTAACTACCCAGATAAATTCCTTGATTAAAGATATATATAACTAGGTACTTTTTTTACTTTCATATATAGAATAGATTTTGCATAAATCTCAAAAAGACGAAATACCTCAAAAATCCAAATCAATTTTGAAAACATGTATAACTCAGACTAATCTGAAGGGACATGCCTACTATATATATCGTCAAAACAAATTTAGACTTGATTCAACTCTTAAAATTTCAATTTTTAATTGCATTTGACTTAACTAATTACATCAATTACTAATAAAAATCAAAATTTGCCTTGACTCAACTCCAATTTTTCTCAATTTTAATTGTATCTGACTCAATTCAATAGTTTTGACAACATGTATAATGCCTACAACCTACCGCCTGACAATAACAATTGCCCTCAACATGTTAAAACTCTGTTGAACAACCTATTTTATATAACCAAGTCCAATTACAACTATTTTTAATAATACAATCATATATAAATTTATTTAAAAAACCTATGAAATTATATATGCTTCTTTTATAAAAATGATTATAATTAGTGTTATTTATATTTGGATTAATGTTTTGTTCTGTATTATTACTATTATTACTATTAGAAACAATAACATTGTCAACGTCAACCTGCTCGCTTCGAACCTTTCTTTTCTGATGATTATTACAAATTCTGACCTTAACTTCCTACCGTTTAATTACAGTACACCTTTCTTTTCATATATATAAATAAAAAAAATTTTTAAATTGTTCAAAAATCCCATTTATAACTTAATTAACCAAGTTACGTGTAATTACTTTCTGAATAATTATATCATATACTGTTATCAGAATGAATCTTAGCATAATATTTACAAATGACAAATTGTTGACATCCCGCAATGTATCGACTAATGAGATGTGAAGATCTTCTAACTTCTCTAGTTCTTCACCAAAGTTTCTACACGTATCACTACATGCGACGACCATGGTATTATTTATCACCAAATCAATAAATTTCTTTTTACACAGATGTATATCTACTGAATTTTTAATACAAGTTAATATATGAATTTGATCCTCTTTTTTTGTTTTGCAACAAATACACCGATTATTTCTATACATCGACAGGAATCAATTTTTCATTTTATCTAATATCAGAAGTTCATTGTTAAAGAGTTTGATATTAAAAGTTCTCTTACAGGTATCTTTATTGTCTGTAAAATTATAGATCTCATTTGAAATCATAACTGTTCTTCAAGTTACTTTCCATTAAATTTACTGGCTCTTATACTCTAATATAAAAGAGATATTTTGATTAAAAAATCTCCATTGTATTGAATATTCAGCTTTTCTCAATTTCTTTGTGAAGTATCTTAATAGTTCTTCAATTATTTCGTCATTCCAACAACCAACTGTATTCACAGAAACTAAAGACTGTAAATCTGGTGAACAGTTTGATTCAAAAAGTCCTTCCTTTGCAAGTTTATCAACTAATTCATTATACATAATTCCAGAATAGGTTTTTATCTTCTCAAGCCTAATAGATAATTTTTGAAAATTAGCGATTTCTTCTATTGCTTGCTTTTAATATTGTTCAATTTTTAAGTCGTCAGTGTATTTTCTTAGAGTTAGCTGAAGTACTAAATATATCATCAATGGCAGCTTGGCTATCAATAAATATGTACAAATTTGAATAACATAGTGTTGTATAAACTACAATCAATATAGCAAAAAGTTCAGTACGTATTGAAGATATAAAATTTTTTACATTTTCACTAAACATAAAGTATTCATTATTATCACTGGATGCATACCAGTCACAACCCATTAAGAATGTCTGAGAGTTATTACCAATGATCTTCAGTAATAAGCCATCCATATAAATTTTAATGAAAATATTGGAGAGCGAATTTGATTCAATCTTAATTAAATTAAGTCATCATTTCAAAATTTACGGAACTTTGAGAACATAATCATTTTGATATTCTGATTATTATCAATAGGTATTGTAAGAAGAATCTATAAAATTCCTAAGCTATGAACCTTGTAATCTTTAGTGACTTTTCCAATGCCATCTATTATTACTTTTCGAGACGAGCGAAGTCTCAATTTAGAACGTCGATCTGAAGCAGAATGTAATGAAACTGCACTATTATCGACATTAATACTAATTGATTTCTTTGTGCTTGTTTTAATCAAACATAAGTCCTAGTTTTTAAAGTTAGTAGTCAAATTTTTATCTACAAGATCACACTTATGACATTGTTTTAAAACAGATTTTCTGGAACTGTGCGAGTTAGCCTCCATAACATGATGTACATCAGGAAATTTTTGAAGGCGAAAATATCCGAATATATTTGAACTACATTATATCCAGATATATTCAACCACTCGCGCATTTATCCGCATTAAAAAAATGCATATATTCGCGTATATTCGCATGTTATGCGAATTTATCCGGATAATTATTCGAATTTATTCAAATTTATGCAAATATATTCAAATTATCCGGATAATCATTTGAATTTATTCGCATATATTCACATATTATGGGAATTTATCTGGATAATCATTTGAATAAATTCGAATTTATGCAAATATATTCGCATATATTTGCATGTTATGCGAATTTATCCAGATAATCATTCGAATTTATTCGAATTTATGCAAATATATTCGCATGTTATGCGAATTTATTCAGATAATTTTTCGAATTTATGTAAATATATTCGTACATATCCGTGAATTTATCTAGATAATTTTTTTATATTATATAAATTCATCAGACACGTTCAGATAATTTAACAATTTGTATAATATTTTTATATATTTTATATTTAAATTTTTTTATTTCGATATGACAAATTATTTAAATATTTACAATAAGTTTTAAAATGTTACAAAATATAATATTTTATTTTCTATATTACTTTTAAAAACTGGAAATATTTTATTTTTTTGTTTCTTTTGAAATATTTAAATAAATAAATATATAAGAAAGATTATTATCATATTTTAAAAGTGTATAAAAATATTCAAAAGACATCCGGAATTATATAGAGGCGTTCTAGGACGCTATATATACGAAACGTCTGGAGAACGCACTAGAACGGTGTGTTCTAGTACGCTATATATATGAAACGTTCGGAGAATGCACTAGAACGNGGATAATCATTTGAATAAATTCGAATTTATGCAAATATATTCGCATATATTTGCATGTTATGCGAATTTATCCAGATAATCATTCGAATTTATTCGAATTTATGCAAATATATTCGCATGTTATGCGAATTTATTCAGATAATTTTTCGAATTTATGTAAATATATTCGTACATATCCGTGAATTTATCTAGATAATTTTTTTATATTATATAAATTCATCAGACACGTTCAGATAATTTAACAATTTGTATAATATTTTTATATATTTTATATTTAAATTTTTTTATTTCGATATGACAAATTATTTAAATATTTACAATAAGTTTTAAAATGTTACAAAATATAATATTTTATTTTCTATATTACTTTTAAAAACTGGAAATATTTTATTTTTTTGTTTCTTTTGAAATATTTAAATAAATAAATATATAAGAAAGATTATTATCATATTTTAAAAGTGTATAAAAATATTCAAAAGACATCCGGAATTATATAGAGGCGTTCTAGGACGCTATATATACGAAACGTCTGGAGAACGCACTAGAACGGTGTGTTCTAGTACGCTATATATATGAAACGTTCGGAGAATGCACTAGAACGGTACGTTCTAGTACGCTATATATACGAAACGTTCGGAGAACGCACTAGAACGGTGCGTTTTAGTACGTTATATATACGAAGCGTTCAGAGAACGCACTAGAACAGCATATTTAATACGCTATATGAACGTAGGTGGTGTTCGTAGGACGCTATAGATCGGTGTATTTTGGACGCACTAGAACGTTTATATTTAATTCCTGATGGAGTATAAATATATTAAAGTATTACCTTTTCATTATTTTATTGTAAACTTCTGAAATATTTAAAATATTTTAAAGATTTTTAAATAAATAAAGTAAATAAAAAAATTATAAATATTTGAAAGAATACATATTTTTTAAACTTTATATTTTAAATTGATTTCTTTCTAAGAAGTAAATAAGAAAAATTATAATAAATATAAGAAAGCGTTGAAATATTCAAAGGCATAAATGAGAGTATAAATATAATGAAAATATTACCTTTTTTTTCTTTATTTTATTGTGAACTTCTGAAATAAATATTTAAGATATTTTAAATATTTTAAAAAATAAATAATGAAGAAGATAAACATATATACCTATTTTATGAACTTTATATTATGAATTGATTTCTTTATAAGTGATAACTTTTGAAGATTATTTAAATAAAGTGTGAAAATGAAAAGTAAACTTGCGAAAACAAAAAGTAAACTTAAGAAATATTCGAAAAAAAGAATAAAAAATACTTTGTTTATTTATCTTGTTTATTTATCTTGTTTATTTATACTAAGATCAGTTTTGTGTTACATAGTAATTATATTTATTATAGTAATTATATTTATTTACTGATCGCATCTATACATCCATACTCGTTTAATTATAATAATAATTTTTATTTTATTTATAATAACAAATAATAAAAAATTGAAAAACTACAAAATTTTTTGTAAATATTCATAATAAATAAGTTTTTATCATTTGTTATTTTAATTTTAATAAATCTTTGATTTAAAAATTAATTAATTATCTACTTTTTATCAGATTACAAATCATATCATTATACCTAGTACAATGTATGACTAAAAATAAAATTGGACTACTATTATTATTATATTAATAATCAAATTAAAAATATTACAATGAAATCAAATTAAAAATATTACAATGAAATCAAATTTAATTTATGTATTGTATAGAATATGTATTAGAAAAAATAATAATTATACAATGTATCAAAAAATAAAATTCATTATGTATTGTATAGACTTATGCGAAAATACGTATTAAAAATAATAATTAATGTATTAAGAGGTATTGTATAGACTTATGCGAAAATACATATTAAAAATAATAATTAATGTATTAAGAAATTTATAATTAATAAAATTCATTATGTATTGTATAGACTTATGCGAAAATATGTATTAGAAAACACTGGTCGAAAATTTATAAAAACTACACCTATCGGGTACCAGATAGATGTAGTATCCGTGCCTAATATCGTACACATATCGGGTACCCGATAAGTGTGAAAAATGTTTTCTCACACCTATCGGGTACCAGATAGGTGTAGTATCCGTGCCTAATATCGTACACATATCGGGTACCCGATAAGTGTGAAAAATGTTTTCTCACACCTATCGGGTACCCGATATGTGTACGATATTAGGCACGGATACTACACCTATCTAGTACCCGATAGGTGTAGTTTTTATAAATTTTCGACCAGTGAAAATAATATATCAAGAAATCTATAATTAATAAAATTCATTATGTATTGTGAATTTGAATAAAAATTTGTCTATATATATTCTTTGAATTTGCATCTCAATAAAATTTGTATACATTCAAAATCAATTATTTTAATTAAAATGTCCAGCTTTTTTTTCCGCCAAGCAGCAAAAGAACAGGGTTACTTTTTAAATATCTTAAGAGATTCAAAAAAAGGAAAGGGAAGTACTAGCCCTTATCCTAAAGTATCTCCTAAAACACCTTTTAGAAAAATATCTCGTCAAATGACATCAGAAGAATTTGAATCTGCACAACAATCTAAAAATCTTACCAGAAGAAGACCATTATTTCGAGATATAACGGAAGAGATAGCCCACTTACCGACACCTCAAGTAATAATTGAAGAGGGTGGAAATGAAACAGAAGATGGTAGAAATAGAACAGAAGAGGACGAAAATAGAACGGAAGAGAGTGTCGCTGGCGCTCATGAAGCAAGTAGCATTCACGGGGAGACTGGTGCTTCCTAAGAGATTGTATCATAAAAAAAAAAGAGAGAAGATGATGATGGTATTTCTAATTAAATAAATCAATTAAATCTATTTGCATATTTGAATTAAATTATTTATTTCTATTTTAGATAGTATCCCGATTACTCGACGAAATATTAAGATTTTACTTCACCATTTAGAAAAACAGAATGAAATAATTCGAAGATTGGATACTGAAGTTTCTTATGTTCGAAAACTTTTGGAAAGAGGTGGGATAGGTGATTTTACATCAACTGACGAATTTATTAAAGTAAGTATCTTTATATTATTTAATAATTTATATTTATTTAAATTTAAATACAAATTTTTATTTAGAAATTTATAAATGCTATCACAAAATATTCGATCACCAAAAAAATATACACGAGTGAAAATGAACTGAAAGAAGCAGCATCCAATATCGGGTATAAAGAATTTCTGGATTATTTCGAAGATTGGGACCAGAAACGGTGGTCATTTTATTATGATACAAAAATTAGCTCTAAGGTATAAAAATTATTTTTTTGATTACAATAAAATATATAAAATAAATATTAAAATTTTTATATTTTATTAATTAGTTAAAGACTAAACATCGTCACAGAAAGGGAACAATTGTTGACAAAATTCGAAAGATTATCTTTATGACTTTCGGGGAAAGTGATCTTCCAAAGATAATAACAAAATTTTCGACAAATGTCATAAAAAATTGGAAGGAGTCATACGAAATTAAAAATGCCTATCGAAAGTTTAATGATGATGTTTTCTGCTCCCAAATTCTTCAAAGGTGTTGGATGTCACGTCCTTCTGAAGAGCAATCAGCATTTACAATTTCTGTGATTAAATATATCTTTAATCCAAACATATATTCAATCCAAATTAAAAGATGAAGGTATTCGTCACTATATGAAAAAAACACAAGTAACTATATTTTAACATATTTAATTCAAATCATTTTTCGAATATTATTATATATATTTAACAAATTTTTTTAGGAGAAAATGAATGCCAATGAAAAAATTCAATTCTTGGAAGAAGAATTTAATGAAGAGGAAGAAGAAGGGGAAGAAAAAGATGAGGAAGGAGAAGAAGGGGAGGAAGGAGAAAAGGAAATAACACAAGAAGTAACAGAAGAAATAAAAGGAAGTGGAGAAGATGAGGAAGGAGAAGTACTTGCGACAGGTTTCGCTATTCGTTAATCATTTCAATTTATTATTATTTAATTTAAAATTTTATTATCGCAGTTTTCAAATTAGTGCGATCATGTAAAAAAATCAGTTAATATAATTTATTTGTATTCGAATACCAATAAACAAATATCACATGATTAATGATCATTTTAACCAATAAAAATTTGTAATGTGACGAGACGACTGATCTCATGTGATCAATGATCATTTTTTAACCAATAAAAATTTGTCACGTAATTCGCAAATCACGTGACTTCCGCTCGACAAAAATCAAATATCTATATTATTTCTTTATTAAACCCAATAACTTGATATAAAATAATACAATATCGAATCATATCTATTAAACAGTTATCTCTTCTTGCCAAAAATATATTTATTATAATTATTATAATAAAATAAAATCAATAAAATCATATATGTAATAAAATAACTTGATTTCAAAGATTTATTTATTAAAAATATAACAAATATTATGTTAAAAATAAAAATATGTATATATATTTGTAAATATAAAGGTTATAGAAAGCCTTTTTAATCAAATAAGTAAATGTATTCGCAAGGTAATCAATAGTAATCGTTTTTAATCGTTTTGTAATCGGTTTTAGTCGTTTTGTAATCGGTTTTTAGTCATTTTGTAATCGATATAAAGACTATATACAAAGGCATTTAAAAAAAGATCAAAATGCAATAAATAGATGTGCAGATGACTCATCTATCATTAATATTTGTTTAATCTGTAAATCATATGTAATACAAATACTTTTATATATATCATATGGTTTTGTATTCGGTATTCGATTTTTATAAAAATCGATTTACATCACATGATCGCACTAATTTGAAAACCGCGATAAATATAGTTATATGTATAATTTTATAATTTTATAATTATTATATATTTAAAATAAATATTTATTTATGAAATATTCATTAGTTTCGTCAAAATGGGAAACCATATGAACAATATCCTCAATTGCTTCTATTTCTATAAAGTTATACCATTCTACTAATTTTAATAGAGGACAATCATATAAATCCGAATTTTGATCAAACCGGTAATTATATCACTGTACTAGTATAAGATGGAATGGTGATTCATTTGGTACATTTACTTCCGTTATCAGTAAAGTCTAAATATAATT
Organism: Diversispora epigaea; assembly: GCA_003547095.1. NCBI lineage: Eukaryota > Fungi > Glomeromycota > Glomeromycetes > Diversisporales > Diversisporaceae > Diversispora > Diversispora epigaea. The sequence goes on along the minus strand of PQFF01000103.1, from coordinate 208,175 downwards.
AATATCGTTATAATTAATATTTAGATTTTTAATTCATTATTATTATTGTTATAAAATAATACTTGTGCATAACAAATTCCTTTATCTGATTGATATTTGGAAAGTTCTTCATTATTCATGGCAACAGCAATATTACTAAACCAAGGTTGACCATGAAATTCATTTATTGCTCGAAGAATTGCGTCATTTTTTAATATAACAGAACCAAATATTTTTATTAGACTTCCTTCAGTAAAAGATTTCTTTAACTCACTAAGATACTCATATAAACAATTTTGAAACTCTTTGAAACCTTTTCTCATTGTTTCGTTAATATTCAGATTATTTTTTTGTTGGTTGCACAATTCGATAATATTTGAAAAATTAATATTAAATAATTTTGCTGGAGTTTTAGTTTCTTTTACTTGATTTCGCAATATTATTGTTCTTCGACGAATCTATAATAATAAGAGAAAACTATTAATATAATGAAGACAAAATATTACAAAAAATTAAATATTAAATTTTTTAATTACATTTTTCATTATTTGCATCTCCACATCTTTTTTGTTACTGAGACGATATGGAATTTTTACATATGTCTTGTGTAAACTAATATTGCTCCAAAGTCTCGTATAGCATCAACAATGTGATAAATCCATGAATGAAGTTTAGGCATTTTCATACCTGATGAACAATCCCAAAATAATGTAATAAATAGATTAGNACATTCAAAATCAATTATTTTAATTAAAATGTCCAGCTTTTTTTTCCGCCAAGCAGCAAAAGAACAGGGTTACTTTTTAAATATCTTAAGAGATTCAAAAAAAGGAAAGGGAAGTACTAGCCCTTATCCTAAAGTATCTCCTAAAACACCTTTTAGAAAAATATCTCGTCAAATGACATCAGAAGAATTTGAATCTGCACAACAATCTAAAAATCTTACCAGAAGAAGACCATTATTTCGAGATATAACGGAAGAGATAGCCCACTTACCGACACCTCAAGTAATAATTGAAGAGGGTGGAAATGAAACAGAAGATGGTAGAAATAGAACAGAAGAGGACGAAAATAGAACGGAAGAGAGTGTCGCTGGCGCTCATGAAGCAAGTAGCATTCACGGGGAGACTGGTGCTTCCTAAGAGATTGTATCATAAAAAAAAAAGAGAGAAGATGATGATGGTATTTCTAATTAAATAAATCAATTAAATCTATTTGCATATTTGAATTAAATTATTTATTTCTATTTTAGATAGTATCCCGATTACTCGACGAAATATTAAGATTTTACTTCACCATTTAGAAAAACAGAATGAAATAATTCGAAGATTGGATACTGAAGTTTCTTATGTTCGAAAACTTTTGGAAAGAGGTGGGATAGGTGATTTTACATCAACTGACGAATTTATTAAAGTAAGTATCTTTATATTATTTAATAATTTATATTTATTTAAATTTAAATACAAATTTTTATTTAGAAATTTATAAATGCTATCACAAAATATTCGATCACCAAAAAAATATACACGAGTGAAAATGAACTGAAAGAAGCAGCATCCAATATCGGGTATAAAGAATTTCTGGATTATTTCGAAGATTGGGACCAGAAACGGTGGTCATTTTATTATGATACAAAAATTAGCTCTAAGGTATAAAAATTATTTTTTTGATTACAATAAAATATATAAAATAAATATTAAAATTTTTATATTTTATTAATTAGTTAAAGACTAAACATCGTCACAGAAAGGGAACAATTGTTGACAAAATTCGAAAGATTATCTTTATGACTTTCGGGGAAAGTGATCTTCCAAAGATAATAACAAAATTTTCGACAAATGTCATAAAAAATTGGAAGGAGTCATACGAAATTAAAAATGCCTATCGAAAGTTTAATGATGATGTTTTCTGCTCCCAAATTCTTCAAAGGTGTTGGATGTCACGTCCTTCTGAAGAGCAATCAGCATTTACAATTTCTGTGATTAAATATATCTTTAATCCAAACATATATTCAATCCAAATTAAAAGATGAAGGTATTCGTCACTATATGAAAAAAACACAAGTAACTATATTTTAACATATTTAATTCAAATCATTTTTCGAATATTATTATATATATTTAACAAATTTTTTTAGGAGAAAATGAATGCCAATGAAAAAATTCAATTCTTGGAAGAAGAATTTAATGAAGAGGAAGAAGAAGGGGAAGAAAAAGATGAGGAAGGAGAAGAAGGGGAGGAAGGAGAAAAGGAAATAACACAAGAAGTAACAGAAGAAATAAAAGGAAGTGGAGAAGATGAGGAAGGAGAAGTACTTGCGACAGGTTTCGCTATTCGTTAATCATTTCAATTTATTATTATTTAATTTAAAATTTTATTATCGCAGTTTTCAAATTAGTGCGATCATGTAAAAAAATCAGTTAATATAATTTATTTGTATTCGAATACCAATAAACAAATATCACATGATTAATGATCATTTTAACCAATAAAAATTTGTAATGTGACGAGACGACTGATCTCATGTGATCAATGATCATTTTTTAACCAATAAAAATTTGTCACGTAATTCGCAAATCACGTGACTTCCGCTCGACAAAAATCAAATATCTATATTATTTCTTTATTAAACCCAATAACTTGATATAAAATAATACAATATCGAATCATATCTATTAAACAGTTATCTCTTCTTGCCAAAAATATATTTATTATAATTATTATAATAAAATAAAATCAATAAAATCATATATGTAATAAAATAACTTGATTTCAAAGATTTATTTATTAAAAATATAACAAATATTATGTTAAAAATAAAAATATGTATATATATTTGTAAATATAAAGGTTATAGAAAGCCTTTTTAATCAAATAAGTAAATGTATTCGCAAGGTAATCAATAGTAATCGTTTTTAATCGTTTTGTAATCGGTTTTAGTCGTTTTGTAATCGGTTTTTAGTCATTTTGTAATCGATATAAAGACTATATACAAAGGCATTTAAAAAAAGATCAAAATGCAATAAATAGATGTGCAGATGACTCATCTATCATTAATATTTGTTTAATCTGTAAATCATATGTAATACAAATACTTTTATATATATCATATGGTTTTGTATTCGGTATTCGATTTTTATAAAAATCGATTTACATCACATGATCGCACTAATTTGAAAACCGCGATAAATATAGTTATATGTATAATTTTATAATTTTATAATTATTATATATTTAAAATAAATATTTATTTATGAAATATTCATTAGTTTCGTCAAAATGGGAAACCATATGAACAATATCCTCAATTGCTTCTATTTCTATAAAGTTATACCATTCTACTAATTTTAATAGAGGACAATCATATAAATCCGAATTTTGATCAAACCGGTAATTATATCACTGTACTAGTATAAGATGGAATGGTGATTCATTTGGTACATTTACTTCCGTTATCAGTAAAGTCTAAATATAATTAATATCGTTATAATTAATATTTAGATTTTTAATTCATTATTATTATTGTTATAAAATAATACTTGTGCATAACAAATTCCTTTATCTGATTGATATTTGGAAAGTTCTTCATTATTCATGGCAACAGCAATATTACTAAACCAAGGTTGACCATGAAATTCATTTATTGCTCGAAGAATTGCGTCATTTTTTAATATAACAGAACCAAATATTTTTATTAGACTTCCTTCAGTAAAAGATTTCTTTAACTCACTAAGATACTCATATAAACAATTTTGAAACTCTTTGAAACCTTTTCTCATTGTTTCGTTAATATTCAGATTATTTTTTTGTTGGTTGCACAATTCGATAATATTTGAAAAATTAATATTAAATAATTTTGCTGGAGTTTTAGTTTCTTTTACTTGATTTCGCAATATTATTGTTCTTCGACGAATCTATAATAATAAGAGAAAACTATTAATATAATGAAGACAAAATATTACAAAAAATTAAATATTAAATTTTTTAATTACATTTTTCATTATTTGCATCTCCACATCTTTTTTGTTACTGAGACGATATGGAATTTTTACATATGTCTTGTGTAAACTAATATTGCTCCAAAGTCTCGTATAGCATCAACAATGTGATAAATCCATGAATGAAGTTTAGGCATTTTCATACCTGATGAACAATCCCAAAATAATGTAATAAATAGATTAGCCCATTCATTAATCGTTATCTATTGATTATTAACAATTAGCTTTATTACAGACTATTATAATTATTTTGAAAATTACTAATAAATACCTGAAAATTTTCTAAGTCACTTTCAGTAAATCTTTTGAATCTACTCATCAAATACATCCTATTCCATCTAACGTAGACCTCCGAGAGATCTTTATTTAATAAATTATCCACTACAAATACCATCACTTTCATAAGGTCTCTAAATTCACTTGTGGTTAATCGGGCTATCGATTGTACTCCTTTTGCAAATATTTTTAATCCTGGGTGCCTCGGTATGATTGCAATTCTTCGATTCATTTTGTCTTCTAACGATTTTCCTAATAATTCTTTAGTATATTCTATTTGATACCAAAATAGGTCTAGATCCAAATAATGCATTCTATCAGGAACTGTGGCTGCATAAATATCTATATTTCTAAAATAAAAAAAGATTAGTGTTAGTTAAATATGCATAAATTTAAATAAAATATTTTAAAAAACTTACGGAATAGTCCAAAAGTAGTTATAAACCTGTTCCAGACCAATACTTTCAACTGAACCATTATTGTAATATTCCTGCATATTTTCTTTATTGCAAATTATTATGTAATCTTTTCTTATACTTGTTAAATCATTTCTATGTGTTTGACAAAAATGACAGGGATAATTTGAATTTGCTGATTTAAAAGTTAATAAAAATGTACAGGCTTCCGGCCAATCACCAATTACTGTAGAAATTCTTGGAAAGAACCAGATGTTTTTGTTATTAATTTTAAAATCAATACCATCTTCATCAAATAAAGGATCCAATAGGAATTTTAAAGAATTGTGAAAAGTTTCACGCACTAGTCGCTTAAATCTGGAAGTTTGTCTTTTATTATTGGCAAATAAAATTGGAAGATATCCCAATAATTGCTTAGCATCTTCTTTATTTCTTCTCCAAGTTCAAATATTTCCGAGAAAAATATAAATGGGATGTAATGAGCTTTTTCCTAATGAATCAGTAGTAGTTGCATCTGAATAAAGAATAATAGATAAAATGTGTGCCTCGGGTCGAATTGAAGCTTCCGCATTTTTCCACCAATTTCCAGAATATTGTTCACTATATAACGTTTCTCCATCGGACTATTTATTAATAATATATAAAATAAATAAATAAAGAATGCTTCATATATATTGTAATATATATATAATAATTACCTGCAAAAATTGATATTTATATATAAAATTTTTAATTATATCAGAGTTTGATAATAGACTCTTGATTATACTTGCACGCAAAATTATTTTGGGGCCCTGAAATTGCAATTTTGGGGAAAAAAGTCGAAATAGTTTTTCATAGAAGACAAAATTATTTTACTTAAAACCTGAAATTTTTTGACCATCCAGATAAATTCTTTGATTAAAGATACATATAACTAGGTACTTTTTTTACTTCCATATATAGAATAAATTCTGCATAAATCTTAAAAAGTCGAAATACCTCAAAAATTCAAAATCAATTTTGGGAACATGTATACTCTCGATATAACTTTTAATAGGATGGTAATATACGAAATATTCTTTATTTTTATAATCTAGTATACAATGTTTTGAATATGGTAATTTTTGTACATTCATTATGTCCATAAGTTTTCGACCAGCCTCGATATTTTTAGGAAGAGGCGAAATAGATAAATTAGAATGTTTGTCAAAAAATTTTATAATTGCGTTTCCAGTTTTATTATTTAAATTATGCTTTATAAAAAGTTCCATTAAGTCAGCATATGCCTCGTTTGGGAATTTCGTGACATTTTCTTCTCTTTCAGGTGAAATTTGTTCAAAATTATCATAATCTTCCATATTTGACTCTTCAAATCGATCAGGCGAAACTTGTTCAAAAGAATCATAATCTTCCATATTTGACTCTTCAAATTGATCGGATTGATCTATACATGTCGTCAAAACTATTGAATTGAGTCAGACGCAATTAAAATTGAGAAAAATTGAAGTTGAGTCAAGGCAAATTTTGATTTTTATTAGTGATTGACGCAATTAGTTGAGTTAGACGCAATTAAAAATTGAAATTTTAAGAGTTGAGTTAAAGCCAAATTAGTTTTGACGACATGTATAGATTGATCGAAATTGCTTTGAGAAATTTGATTTATGTCGTAATTTTTCGAAAAATTACTTACAATATCAATATTTTCTAAGACATCTTCATATTCATGAGACGCAGGTGGCATATTTTGATCTTTGTACTCTTCGTTTTCATTAGTTATAGATTGCAAACTTTCTTCCCAAACAGTTTGCATTTCTTCAAATCGATTAATTCGATTAAAATCTTTGTCATTAAGCGACATATTATTTATGTCATAATAAGTTCTATTAATATGTTGGGCGTATACTTGTCGGGATGAAAAATAACGATCACAGTATAGGCATTTGAAATCTTTGGGCATTTTTATAAAATTATATTTGAAATACTTCAAAATTTTAAATTTAATTATTTTGAAGATACTTTACAAAATATTATCATTTCTTTTATACTTTTCAAATTCTTATGTTTTTTTTTTTAGCAATCAAGAAATTTTTCTTTACAACTATACTTTCGCGTCAAGAAAAATATTCATTACCTTCATTTATTTTCTATAATAGAAACTGGGGCAATGTAAAGAATGTAACTAACTAAATATAGTATATATTCGAATATATTTATCATTTTCAAGTTATAATTTGATAATATTTATTTTTATTCATTCTCCTTACATATCCAAACCTGCTATGCTTTATACTCCTTCAAAATAAATTTTTAAATAATTTTTCATTTTCAAAATGAATTTTTATATAATTTTTCACTTTCATACCTTTTTTTAAATAATTTTTTTTTTACAACTAAGGTACGTAGTATAACAAAAATAACAAAAATGTAAAATAATTGAATTAAATCTTTGACCTATTATTTAAAAGGGATGAGCAATTTAAATGCTCTTTTTTCTACAAATTCGAAAGCCTCCGGAAGTAGAGCCTTCGCAAATAGAGTCTCTACATCCACAAGTAGAGCCTCCGCAAGTATAGCCATTCCCCCCTGCTTAATTTCACAGTCTTCTAGTTCCTTTATACAATCCTTCGAAAGTGATGACTCAATTACACTATTATCTTCTGTATCTAATGTGCGAGCAAGAAGTGACGACGGTATAATTTTAATAATATTCGTATTTATTCGACAAAACTTAAATTGAAAAGCTATCTATTTTATTAGTTCTATTATTACGTCGAATTCTGACGAAAATTGAACTTTTACAAAAAATAAATGAAGACAACCAAAAGAAATTATGTAAATTGGGAAAAGATATGAAATCAATAAAAGAAAAAATATCTGTGCTTTCATTTAATAAAGAATCCCTGGATGTAATAAATTTAAATTCATAGAATATTTGTAGTTATAATTTAAAAGAGCAGTCTTTGAATTGTAATATTATATATTTCAGTAGTAATTTTTAATAAAATATTCAAAATTTATTTATTATACAGGTTATTATTAAAAAATTCTCAGAAAAATTTATAGAACATAGTATATATCCAATTCCTGGTGATTATAAAGAAATGGCTGAAGAAGTTTTAAGGAAAACAAATAATGACTTTTTTTTAAGTTTGAGTGATCAGTGGGATGGTTATTTTGAAAAAAAAATGAAAAAAGTCACAAGTATCATTCTATAATTGTTTATAATTATAAATATTATTAAATATTAAATAGTTATTAAAATTTACAGATTGGCAAAAAGATACGAAATTTACACAGCAATTTAAGTACAAAAGTAAAAGCATCTATTTTTAAAATCTTCGATAAATTACCACCTATTAACAGCAATGTGACAGCAGCTGAAATTACTGCATGAAAAAGAAGTCCTATAGTACTAGAATGTTATAAGAAATTGTTTACAAAAATCGAAAACACTTCTGAAAAATATATCGTACGTATCATAAAAAATGCATGGCCCAAAAAAGAATTCATTCCAGATTCTCGTACTGCCTGGTGTGTATCGATTGCTGAAATCCTTCTAAATTCCAATAATGAATATATCCAAATCACTGAAGATGTTGTTCAGCTTTTTGTCAAAAAAAATTTAGTGAGTAATTGAAATAATTAATATTGTTAAATAAAATTCAAAAACTAATGAAAATATATAAAAAAATATAAAAATATAAAAATATAGAAAAAAATTGAAAATAAGATTGGATTTAATAATGACTCTGACTCAGAAGAAATTGCTGAAACTTTTGAAAGAAAACGAAAAAATCAAATGAATGATGATACAGAACTTCTGACTCTTGGAGAAACGCAAGCAAGATTAAAAAAAGTAATAAATAAAAAAAAGATGAAACAAACCGTAACTCTTTGAAAATCCCAAAAAAAAGATAACAACGGTGATGACGATGATGATTATAATAATAATAATAATAATGATTATAATAATGATGATTATAATAATAATAATAATGATTATAATGATTATAATAATAATAATAATGATTATAATAATGATGATTATAATAATAATAATAATGATTATAATGATTATAATAATAATAATGTTAATAATGAAGATGATTTTCAAATAATTGAAGACGATAGACGTTTACAATTAATTGAAAAAAAATAATGTAAATAAAAATAAATATTAATAAAATAATGTGTAAATTTGCAAAACAAAATGAAAAATAAATTAATTAGCATGTTTTCATCCAACTATATCCTATGAATTTATTTGAATAATATTCGAATAAATTCACATAAATTCATGAATATATTCGCATATATTCGAATTGAAACTATCCAGATATATCTGGATAAAAATATCCGGATATATTTGAGAATCGAATAAATTCAAATATATGCGAATATATTCGCATAAATTTGCGAATTTATCCAGATTTTTTTTAAATTGAAAAATATCTGGATATTTTTGACTCCAACAATTTTCTGATATAAAACTGTAAATTCACTCTTGTTTATAACCTTTTTCTGTTTACTAATTAAAGGAATATTTCCTTCAGGATTTTTTATAGCTACCCATTTAACGTCATTACTACATTTATCAATATTCCATTTACAACTATTATATTGATTATCCAACGTTTCTTGTAAATTGCAAGGTAACTTACGTGATTTGTTGTCAGTTATGAGTATTCTTTCAATTATCTTGAACCAACCAGACTTAGAACTATACCTGCCACCCAAATTCAAAATCCAAATGCCAAAATCCCAAATGCCAAAATCCCAAATCCCAAATCCCAAATTACAATTAGTATCTTTTGCCGAAATTTCAAATCCCAAATCCCAAATACTAGTAATTTGTGCATTTTGGCATCCCAAATCCCAAATTATTTGGAATTTGGGCAACACGTATACTTAGGACCCCTTCAATCATTATTTTTAATTTCCTACCATCGTAAAAGTGTTTTGCCATCATGTGATGTGAGTTGTTCTATAAATATTAATTGTCTGTAACAGTTCTATTTTTATTTTAATATTATCCTGTTTTTATTATTTTTACTATTTTTATTATTTTTATTTTTGTATATATTGTGACGCCAAAAACAGTTACAATTAATTTATTTATATATTTATTATATTCATTTATATTATATTTATTTATTTATATTTGTATTTTTATCTATTATTTATTATTTATATTTATTTATCTATAGTTTATTATTTATTTACTCAAAATGTAATACGAATTAATGTGCAAGGTAAATCATCTAGGTGACTCACCTAGGTGACTAACCTAGGTGACTAACCTGGTACGATCACCTGTTACTAGGATAAAATCAAATGTTATACGAACCTAAAATTGATCTACCAAGATAATTAGGAGGGCAAAAGGATATAAATATGAAGAGAATTTGCCCTAGGTTTAAAGGGAAGAAGTTCCAATTCTCTTAAGTTTTAATCTTCTTAGAATAGTTTTGAATTTAATTAATCTTTTATCCTTATTAATTTGCCTTTAAAAATTAATAAATCTTGTAATCATTAATTTATTTCTTATAATTTATAATAATAAACTTATATTTATCCCATATATCATTTCTTTGTGAAATTATAACTTATACCAAATAACTTATTGATTATTGGTAAATAAATTATTAATTAAACTCCACGCCTTGCTAAGTCACAAACTAACTTGGTGTGTTAAAACTATCCCTCACTACAAAGAACTCACTGTATATATATTTCTTTTGTTTAACTTTCTGTGTCGTAGTGAATTGATATTTATAGAATTTCACGTAGCGAACAGTTAGTTGTTTATTTGATTTAGTTTTATTATTTATTTATTTTTATCCTTCAGACCCTTGTTCAGCTCTTGAGCTTGACAAATTGGTGCCTCCTGTGAGGTAGTGAAATTCATTCATGTTTAATTGGAATAATCATATAACATTAAATAACAATCACGATAATATTCATTTAAATACCCCAGTAGATCTTCACCCTATATTTTATAATAATTTAGATTACTCTTGTTTACTTTGTTATCCCACCACTGATCATAATTTGTTTTCTAATCAATTTATAATTTTTTGGAATTGGTTTAGAACCAATTCATCTGCTTTTAGTTTTTCTAGTATAACTTTAGATATTTTTCAACAATTTTTACAAGCTACTAGTAATAGAACTCGAACTATTTCTATTGATCATTTATTACAAACTTTTAGATATAATCAACCTGAAACTCGTGATAATTTAGTCCCACTTATTCTTAATTGTGCTCATTACACCCAGTTCTTTACTAATAATTTAAATCAACTGAATTATTTACAAAACCTTGATAATTACACAACTCCAGAACCAACCGAATCCGAAGATTCAAATTCTGAAACTGATAACGAACCAGAAATAATAATGAATAATCAACAAGCTCGCGCCTTGACCCAAGCCATTCGGCAAATGGCTGAAAACGTAAATATTAGAAACACAGTACCAATGCCAACATTTGCAGGAGGACAACAAGACCCTGTTGAATGGTTAGAAGAATTTGATCGTTGCGCCCAAATAAATGGATATAATGATAACTATAAAGGACAAGTAATAAGTGGTTACTTGTTAAACGAAGCTTACACCTGGTTTCTACAAACACAAGCCAACCATGCTACCGCTATTCAATCTTGGAATAACCCAGTCAATCGAAATTTTATAACCGCCTTTCGAAACAAATTCTGTTCTCAAGGACGAATCCTTCAATGGAGATCTGAGCTCCAAAATAAAATGCAAGGCCCAAACGAAACTGTCGATCAATATGCATTAGCTATAAAAAAGTTAATTAAACGAGTCGACCCTGACGACCATTGGAGTCCTTCTGACAAAATTTATCAGTTCACAAAGGGATTACGAAGGGAAATTGCTTACCAAATCCGTCCTCACCTAACTTTTCAAAACAATGTTACACTGGAGCAAGTAGTGGAGGTTGCCCGACAACTAGAGGAAAATAATTATTCATATCCCGAAGTTTTAACTGGCTTCCAAAACCAAATACCTAATAACCCGATGCGACTGAATTATTCTCAAATTCCAACACAAACGAATTCTGTAGAAACAGCAATAAATAATGCTTTGGAACCCTTATTACAGGCCTTGGGACAAATGAACTTTAATTCATCTACTTTACCTGTTAATAACATGGGAAATAATTACCAAGGAAATATGGGACAAAATAATCGACAAAATAATAGACAACCTAGGCCACCGCCCACTTGCTATAAATGTAAACAAGTTGGTCATATTTCACGCAACTGTCCAAATGGAGTAAATCAACAAAATCCAAATGTACCCCAAAACCAAATACCTGTAACTTTGCCTGTCGCACCAGCAACAACAAATTTGTACGCACAACAGATTCCTATGCAACCAATTCAACAGACGCAACCTGTACCACAGTATATACCACAACAATTTCCGATGCAACAGAACGTACCAATGGCTCAACAAAATCAAATACCTTTACAGAATGTAAATCCCCAAGTTCCCAATCAAGGAGGACCTAATGTTTTTGTTGCACTTAATGAAAATAATCCTATACAAGTCGAACAACATACTTACCCCGAGCAGTCAAAAAACTAGATAACGTACCCCGAGAGGGCGGGAGTACGTCTGATGATCAAAATCCCTCGTTTGTTGGAGGTGACAAAGGTAACTCTCAAATGGACCAGTCAGTATGGAACCTTCCAAATGAATCTCAGATGCAAGATGTTCTCATTGAAGTTCAGGATACCCGTAAAACTACTGCCACCGGATCTAGAGGAAAAAGGGGTAAGACTTCTAATAATAATGAAGAGGAAGGAGACCCAAAACGAACTAAACAAGTATCCTTCTTCGACCGGCCATTGTTGGAACAAAAGACTATGCCTTATTCCATAGTTGAAGATCTATTACATACAAAATCAAATGTTACTATTGCACAATTAATAAATATACCTAAAATAAGGAATGAGTTAAAAAAGGCAATTACTCCGAGACGAAAACGAATACCAAAGGAAAAGGAACAAAAGGATAAAGGAAAGGCTAAGGCAACTGAATCTAATTTGGCAACAACTTACAGTAACACCCCGATGATTTGTAAAGGACAAGTAGGAGGATGGACTGTTGATATAATCCTTGATAGCGGTTCCTCTACCAGTATAATTTCCAAAAAGTTTCTTGATTACTTACAGAAGAAAGCTACCCGAAGGTCTAACCGAATGATCACTGGTATCCATGGTGATAAAAAGTCTAGCTTGGGAATTTCAGATAACATTGCTGTACACATCGAGGATGTTGTTGTCTCCACTGATATGGAAATAATTGATACACAAGCCTATAATCTTGTACTAGGAACCGACTGGTTACGAAAGACGAATGCAATAATTGATTATAAAAACTCTAAAGTCTCAATTTCCGATGGATTCCGTCAAGCCCAAGTCTCTTGTCGAAACTCTACTAAACCACTCTTACCGGCAATAAATTTGGACGAAGAGGAATCTGAGGATGAGGATGATGAAGAATATGAAAGTGACGAAGAGGAAGATGAAGATAATGTAACTATGGCTTTGGTAGCAGGTGAAGATGAAACCCCTGATCAACACTTTTATAAATTTTCTCCTTGGGGAATTGAAATTGACCATGAAACCTTTACTTGGGAAGAATATGACTACATGAACCGACAATTCAATCCTTGGCTAACGAAACAGAAATACCGACATGAAGTAAAACATTGGTTTACCGGACCTGATAAGGAATGTTGGTGTCAAAAACAATTAATAACTGAAGATGACACGTGTGAAGGTTGTCTTGATGATTACTCCCGTTGGGAAATGATACAAGTAATACCCTACCAGGAAATTAGAAATGCCCAATCCTTTTTAGTTTCTGGAGGAGCTGAGGAATTAGCCCAAAATGAATATAATTATATTATCCAAGATATCTTTCAGAAACACCCTGAAGTTATTGCGAAGGATATTACGCAATTAGGACGCACTAACATTGTTACCCATCGGATTGATACAGGAAACGCCCGGGAGATAAAACAACATTATTACAGAATGTCCCCAAAACATGAATCTTTTATTAAGGAGGAAATAGGCCGACTTAAACAACAAGGTCTAATTGTTCCCTCACATAGTCCTTGGACCTCCCCGGCTCTCGTAGTAGGAAAGGCAAATGGAAAACTCCGTCTTGTAATTGACTACCGACAACTAAATAAAGTAACTAAACCCGATGCATACCCCCTTCCTAAAATTGCTGACATGTTAGATGCGCTCGCCCATTGTAACTACTTTTCGACCCTTGACTTAACCTCTGGATTCTGGCAAGTACGAATGAACGCCCAGGACCAGGAGAAAACTGCCTTCAGTACTAAATACGGAACATATGAATTTACCGTTATGCCTTTCGGATTAATGAATGCCCCTGCAACTTTCCAACGCCTTATGGATAGTGTGTTCTATGACATCACTTGGAAGTTTGTTCTAGTTTACATGGATGATATTATCATTTATTCAAAAACAGTAGAAGAACACCAGCAACATCTCGAACAAGTAATACAACTTTTAATCAAGGCAGGATTAAAACTAAATCCTGACAAGTGCGATTTCTTCCGAAAACAAATACTTTTCCTCGGTCATATGGTCTCTGGTGAAGGAATTAAACCCAACCCCATGTTAGTTGAAAAAATTAAAAACTGCTTGCCTCCCACTTCAAAAAGGAAGGTCAGATCTTTTCTAGGACTTGCCTCATATTACAGAAGATTCATCCGAGATTTCTCCAAAATAGCTAAACCTCTGTACACTTTGACCAAACAAAATGAAACCTTCTGCTGGACAGATGAATGCCAACATGCCTTCGAACATTTACGAACTTGTCTTATCACAAAACCTGTAGTAATTTACCCTGACTTCTCTAAACCTTTTATTTTGCATACAGATGCTTCTGATTATGCCTTAGGAGCTGTGCTTGCACAAGTTGATGATACCAATAAGGAACATGTGATCGCTTATGCCAGTCGAATACTAAATGACGCCGAACGAAATTATACTGTGACTGAGAAGGAATGCCTTGCCATCATTTGGGCTACCAAGTACTTTCACCATTTTCTACAAGGACATGAATTCAGTATAGTGACAGATCATGAAGCTATACCTTGGTTAAAGAAACATAAACAACCTAAAGGACGACTCGCCAGATGGATAATTCATTTGTCAGAATATGACCCTTATACCATTATCAAACGAAAAGGAAGTGATCATACAAATGCAGATGCGCTCTCAAGATTAGAAACTNTTTAATACTTAACATTATTCGAGAAATTTCTAAAGGAAATTTTGCAAATTAGATATTCATTTTTAGGAAATATAGAAAAGGAATCGAGCATCTCGCAGGAGCTCGAAATTTAAGGAGGAAATGGTTGTGACGCCAAAAACAGTTACAATTAATTTATTTATATATTTATTATATTCATTTATATTATATTTATTTATTTATATTTGTATTTTTATCTATTATTTATTATTTATATTTATTTATCTATAGTTTATTATTTATTTACTCAAAATGTAATACGAATTAATGTGCAAGGTAAATCATCTAGGTGACTCACCTAGGTGACTAACCTAGGTGACTAACCTGGTACGATCACCTGTTACTAGGATAAAATCAAATGTTATACGAACCTAAAATTGATCTACCAAGATAATTAGGAGGGCAAAAGGATATAAATATGAAGAGAATTTGCCCTAGGTTTAAAGGGAAGAAGTTCCAATTCTCTTAAGTTTTAATCTTCTTAGAATAGTTTTGAATTTAATTAATCTTTTATCCTTATTAATTTGCCTTTAAAAATTAATAAATCTTGTAATCATTAATTTATTTCTTATAATTTATAATAATAAACTTATATTTATCCCATATATCATTTCTTTGTGAAATTATAACTTATACCAAATAACTTATTGATTATTGGTAAATAAATTATTAATTAAACTCCACGCCTTGCTAAGTCACAAACTAACTTGGTGTGTTAAAACTATCCCTCACTACAAAGAACTCACTGTATATATATTTCTTTTGTTTAACTTTCTGTGTCGTAGTGAATTGATATTTATAGAATTTCACGTAGCGAACAGTTAGTTGTTTATTTGATTTAGTTTTATTATTTATTTATTTTTATCCTTCAGACCCTTGTTCAGCTCTTGAGCTTGACAATATTTTATTTTTATTTTTATTTTATTATATTTATATTATATACTTATTATACATGTTCCTAAAATTGATTTTGGATTTTTGAGGTATTTCGACTTTTTGAGATTTATACAGAATCTATTCTATATATGGAAGTAAAAAAAGTACCTAGTTATATGTATCTTCAATCAAAGAATAAATCTGGGTGGTCAAAAAATTTCGGGTTTTAAGTAAAATAATTTCGTCTTCTATGAAAAACTATTTCGACTTTTTTCTTCAAAATTGCAATTTCGGGGCCCCAAAATAATTTTGCGTGCAAGTATAATACTTATATTATCTTATCACATGATTTTTACCAATCTAGATTTTGGTTTTAAGGTTTAAGATAATTTCCAATTATATACATACTATACGAATAATACGAATATGTAATTTTATATATACGTGTTACCCAAATCTCAAATAATTTGAGATTTGAGACACCAAAATACACAAATTACTAGTATTTGGAATTTGGAATTTGAAATTTCAGCAAAAGATACTAATTATAATTTGGGATTTAGGATTTGGAATTTCAGCATTTGGAATTTTGGCATTTGGATTTTGAATTTGGGTGGCAGGTATAATTTTATATAAAAAGATAAAACTTGTAATAATAAAGAGCAACGAAGAACAAAGAAGTTCTTGTTTATATAATTTAACAATTACATTTATTGCTTCATATTGAAGTAGAGCTTTTACTCAAGTATTATACATTGACTTCTAATTGAAGTTGGAGTTTTATAACTTATTACATTCACACTTTATACACACACATTTAGTTTCTTTATTGAAGTGGAATTATAGAATTAACTCAATATACATACTATACATGTCATCAAAACTAATTTGACCTTGACTCAACTCTTAAAATTTCAATTTTTAATTGCGTCTGGCTTAACTAATTGCGTCAATCACTAGTAAAAATCAAAATTTTCTTGACCTAATTCCAATTTTTCTCAATTTTAATTGCGTCTGATTCAATTCAATAGTTTTAACAATATATATAATATACACACACACACTCTTAACAAAATAAGAGTTTCGGTCGAACTTTTACATTTGATAGTAGCAGACGTTTGATTATCACATCCCGATTAATTATTAGGTCATCATACCTATACTTGCATGCAAAATTATTTTGGAGCCCCGAAATTGCAATTTTGGGGAAAAAAGTCGAAATAGTTTTTCATAGAAGACGAAATTATTTTACTTAAAACCTGAAATTTTTTGACCACCCAGATTTATTCTTTGATTGAAGATACACATAACTAGGTATTTTTTTACTTCTATATATAGAATAGATTCTGCATAAATCTCAAAAAGTCGAAATATCTCAAAAATTCAAAATCAATTTTAGAAACATGTATAATCTATATATGTCGTCAAAACTAATTTGACCTTGACTCAACTCTTAAAATTTCAATTTTTAATTGCGTCTGACTCAACTAATTGCGTCAGTTACTAGTAAAAATCAAAATTTGCCTTGACTCAACTCCAATTTTTCTCAATTTTAATTG
Source organism: Diversispora epigaea (assembly GCA_003547095.1). Classification (NCBI taxonomy): domain Eukaryota; kingdom Fungi; phylum Glomeromycota; class Glomeromycetes; order Diversisporales; family Diversisporaceae; genus Diversispora; species Diversispora epigaea. Next base: position 190,763 of record PQFF01000103.1, on the reverse strand, counting down.
CGTTTGACTCAATTCAATAGTTTTGATGACATGTATAGTATAATTATACATGTCGTTAAAACTAATTTGGCCTTGACTCAACTCTTAAAATTTCAATTTTTAATTACGTCTGACTCAACCAATTGCGTCAATCACTAGTAAAAATCAAAATTTGCCTTGACTCAACTTCAATTTTTCTTGATTTTAATTGCGTCTGACTCAATTCAATGGTTTTGATAACATAGTCAAAAGCTGTGACGAATAAACGACAGACGAATTTATTTATTTTCTTTTATTTTATTTTTATTTTATTTTTTTTTTCTTTCTCCACTCACAAACTTTCTTGTAATAAATTTTATTATTTTAAGTTATCTTAGTCTTTTATTTAAATATTTCTTTCTTATAATATACCTGTAATGTATAAAATGTCAAAATTAAAAATTTATTTTATTTAATTTAATTTAAAAAAAATTTTATTATTTTATCTTTATTCTTGACCACCTCTATACCTACCCTTATTAAACTTGAAGTGAATTTCTAAAAATAAAATTATTTTTAATTTAGCTAATTTATTTTAAATTATTTTAGTTTAATTTATTTATTTAAATTGTTGTATATTTTTTTTTTTTTTAGTTCCAACGGAGCCATACAATAGTAAGCTTTAAATTTAAATTGTTATATTTAAATTTATTTATTTAATTATTTAATTTGTAAATCGTCACAATAAAATAAATTATAATATTTAATTTATGTGTCATATCTAGGACTTCTTTATATCGGAAAACAACGACAATCAAGAAAAGGAACAAGAAGAAAATCCACCCCTTGAACCAGAAAAAACTTGGGAAAGAGTACTAACACCTATCGCCAAAGAAAAATAAACTAAAGGTATAGAATCGTAAAACTCTGGAAATAACAGGAATTTGAAACCCTATAAACATTACAACTACTATCACAAAACTAAAACCAAAACTTTAAAAATACACCAACACTATACATGTCGTCAAAACTAATTTGACCTTGACTCAACTCTTAAAATTTCAATTTTTAATTGTGTCTGACTCAATTAATTATGTCAATCACTAGTAAAAATTCAATTTTTCTCAATTTTAATTGCGTTTGACTCAATTCAATAGTTTTGACAACATGTATATACCAACACCTCCATACCAAAGATCTAAAAGAATACTAAACAACAACACTAGAAAAACAGGAAAATGGAGAACAAGTCGAAATCGTCGATTTCGAGTAAAATAAGTTGGTACAAAAAAGTTAAAACAGTACAAAAAAAGTTAAAACAAAAAGGAACATAGAAAAGAAAAAAGACAAAGACAACAAAAAAAGAGGGAAAAAAAATAACACCACTTACCACAGCAGCCATACGACAAAATCATGAAGTATAATTAATTGATTTCGAAAGACCAGAAAAACTTAGAAACAGATTTCAAGAAAAACAAGAGTGCTCACAGCAAGAACAGTTAGAAAGAAAGCGAATACAACGTTTACGAGAACAACAGAGACAAGCATGAATAGATTTACCTAATTTTATTTCACTGACTACTAAGGATGGAAGGCTCAATTAATATGAAGACTGGCTCAATAATTGCGTCTTTGGCTAATTAATTTTGTGCCAGTTAAATTCTGGCTAAATTCTGGTTCAAAGGCTAATTAAATTGCACCGGCTAAATTTTGGCTCAAAGGCTAATTAATTTTTTTCTGGCTAAATTCAGGCACAATTTTTGATTGACTGGTGCAATTTTGGTCACGTGACAAAAGGTTGATCAGATAAAATTATTAATTAATTTTACCGATATTAATATTTTAATATATTGTTTTAGGAGGAAGTTGTATTTTTTTACAAGATCTAGGTAGGGAATTAACTATCTAAAAGACGCTCTTTGTTAGTTAGGCTGTTAGTTAGTAAATAGCTATAGTCAATCTTTATTATTTCATATGTATTTTAGTTCACTTTTATACTGATAGTGAAATTAATAAAGAGGAGATCTCACTTATCGGATAAAAAAAAAAAATATTTTAATATATTGTTTTAGGAGGAAGTTGTATTTTTTTACAAGATCTAGGTAGGGAATTAACTATCTAAAAGACGCTCTTTGTTAGTTAGGCTGTTAGTTAGTAAATAGCTATAGTCAATCTTTCTTATTTCATATGTATTTTAGTTCACTTTTATACTGATAGTGAAATTAATGAAGAGGAGATCTCACTTATCGGATAAAAAAAAAATATTTTAATATATTGTTTTAAAATAGCCATAATTTGGTCAATTTTAATGTTACAAAACAACTCTTTCCTGAAAATTCGAAAACACTAAATAACGAAGAAACTATATTTCTTCTTTTACGCGATATAACAATAACAAGAGTTTATTAGGTTTCTTTTATATACACCGTTAGGTTAATAGATATATTTTATTAACTTAGAAATAAATATGACACGTAAAACAAAAAAAGTGAAACAAAGAGTTCTCAATGAAAAAGAAAAAAACAGTTTGAAAGTTTGGGAAGAAACACAGAAATTATTAAAAGAAAAAACACAGAAAATATTAAAAGAAAAAAAAAAGGAAAAAGAAATAATACGTTCGGATACCAAACCACAAGCAACTTATCATATACTAAACATGGCCCCACCTATCCCTCGGCACATAGTCCAGGACAGTAAACAAGATAGCCAGGTAACTCCTTCCACATTCTACACAGGAAAAGAGGAACATTACCTATCTGCCGCCGACCTACTTGATACAGAAGATGAATACGACCAAGAAACTTCCTTAGACTCAAACTTGAAGATTTCTGATTACAAAACCTTTGAATACGAAAACTATGGAGAACCAAGTTCAAAACAAAAGCAATATACATCTAATAATCACTTAAAACTGTTTTCACCATCACCTACAATTTCTAATGAAGATTATGAAATTAATCCTGATTCAAAAGGAAAACAATATATAAATCACAACTACTTAAAACCGCTTTTATCACCACCCATGATTTTTAATGATGATCGCGAAATTATTTTTGGGAAAAAAAATACCATGGAGATCGACAATGCAGATTTGTTACACAAATCCCTTACACATACTAAATTAAAATCAGCACAATCTATAAATAGGCCAGAGCTGTTACACAGGTTACATACTCCAGATAAGGATCAAAAGTTACCTTACATGCAACCAATTCATGAAAATACAGGTTTAAAACAATAACTCCAAGAATTTTACTCAGCCTTGTCATTTAATAATAACTTAATAGACTGGATAACTAATAACAACCTTGTGAAGATAGATATGCAAACATGGACGTGGCCTCTTGCTTCGATTTGGAATTTAGATTATCAACTAAAATACTGTTTTTTTACATCATTTAATAAAAACAACAAACCGAATCACCAAATAGAATTTGAAACCTTAAACCTAAAATATATCAACAAATATAATACTGTCCACAAAGAACAGGAACAAAAAATTCCGTCTGCAATACTACGATGTCAGGTTAATGATCTGGTAAAATATGAAATAGCCTTAAAATACTACTTTACTAAGGCTGGGCCACCTTTCAATGCTTACCAAAAGAAAAAGACCCTACGAAATATATGTTACTTTTTTAGAATACCTAAAAAACAAATTAACTTATCCAAAGTCTTTAAATCATTAAAAGAGTATTGTGTAAAAAACAGATTGATAGTACAAAAACTACCACTACCTAAACGATATCAGGACATTAAAGATAATCATATACGTAATCTCCTTCCTATTAAATTTCATTCAGAAGTACCTTATGTTATGCGCATTTTACGAGACACATACACTTTCAGAAGATGGCTTCTGTCAATATATATATCCTTCACCAGACATAAAACAAAGAAACCTCCACTCCCAGAAGATTACAACAAATTGGACTTTGGCCTGGATAAGCTATTTCCAATCCCGCAATTTGAAGATTCCGTTAAAAGACATGTGTATATTGGACAGGCAAAAAGGCACCTCCGAGAGAAATATTTTGTTAGAAAACAACTCCCAAGGAGTTTTTTTACCCTACAAGATGGAACTATGACGATCAAAACTAATCTACCTAGTGAAATGGGAATAGCTAACAAAACTGCTGGAATCGTATTCCCCGTTCAAAAAAAAGAATTAATACCAGAGCTTATAAAATTAAGGAAATATTATCATTTCGACAGGATTTCCACGCATTGGATTATTAAAAGAAAACTTTTACCAAGTCTAGCCTCGGTTATAAGAGAAATCAAGACTTTTTTACCAAACAACATTAAAATTCCAATTGAATCCCTCGCAAAAACCAAGGAAACCATAAAAATTCTCCGAAAATTTTATATTTTCAAACATTTAAATGATACCTTTTTTACAAGCTTTCATGACATTAATTTTGATATACTTGACAAGTGCAAATCAGTTCAGTGCAAACAAAAGAATGCAAAACATAAAGAAGAGTTACCTAATCCAGCAGATTTTTTTGATTTTTGAATAACAAAAAGTTTTTCTTTTTTTTTTTTAAGGGCATGGTCCTTGTGTCCCGTTTTATAATATTGACATTGGAGCTTCGGCTTCTTCAAAATAAGTTTTTATTTTGTAGCGAGGTCAGACCGATAAATTAATTAGTTTAGCTTTTTAGTTTGTCTGTTTTTATTTGCAAATCAAAATGTAAGTTTATGTACTTGTTATATAATTTATATTAGATAAATAAATAAAAACAAAACCGCGCTAGTCAAAAAAAAAAAAAAAAAAATTTTAATGTTAAAAAAAAAAACTCTTT
>PQFF01000103.1:160160-185830 GCA_003547095.1 Diversispora epigaea | reverse complement strand
AAAAAAAAAAAAAAAAAAAAATTTTAATGTTACAAAAAAAAACTCTTTCTCTCCTTTTGTTAATTTTTCAAAATCCGCAATAACAAAATTAATGTATTTTTTTTCCTGCGGAGGTTACATGCCCTGACCGAATAAACTATTTTTTGGAGGGTGAATAGAAACTAAATACGTGAAGTCTTGCCTACGGGTTTGGTTCTGGCTCCTCTGGTGAAAAGCGTAGATGACAAACTTTACTTTCTTCCTAGAGATACTTCGGCAGATGCAGGAGCCTACGGAGGAATAAAATAGAACAGTTAAATGTCTTAGTACATCAGTAAATTTTTTTAAACGTAAACCTTTGAAGTCCTTCACTCCGATAACCTTTGAATACCTTCAACATAAATATAATATTTACGAAGGTTATTGGTACCGAAAACCTTTATTTTTATTAATAAAACGTAATACTCCGGAAGTTATTGATATCAATAACCTTCAATAACCTTTACTTTATCATAATAAACGTAATATTTGCAAAGATTATTGATCCAATAACCTTCAATAACCTTTGAAAACAAAATTATTACAATAACCTTTGACATAAAAAATTTCCTGATGTAGATTTTGGAAGGGTTGATAGTTCTGTAGAGTACGAATGCTGGAAACGGAGGATTCTGCTTGGGCTGAAAAATTTTTTCATTAGTAAAAACTAGGTCGGTGCCAATAACTTTTTGGGGAAATGTCAAATTTTGGTTTGACCTTGATTGTTGATTATGTCGATTAGATATGACGCATTGATGAAAATTTTGGTGATATGGGGTACAAAGGTGATGAACGGTAGGTGACTTGGGGGTATGGTGATTCTTAGAGGATGATCGGCGGTAATGATAGGTGATATAATGTTTGGGTTTGTTGTGACGGGGGTGTAGTTTTAAAGGGGTTGGGTCGGGTTGGAAGGTGGTCAGTTGGGAAATGTGTTGGATGGTTAGTTGAAGTTTGGCGGGTTGTATGTTTAGTTGTAATTTTATTTTAGGAGATGTAGGATGGTTAGTAGATGAGTTGTTGAGGGGCCAGGATGGGTTTTTATTGGGTTTCTAGTTCCTTTGGGCATGCAAAGTCCTCGGGAACCTTTGATTTGGCTATTTTATATGAGCGATAAGGGAGGAGGTTGGATATGTAAGCTGATGACCTAACTATTTCTACCAAAGCCTTGAGATATATCTTATATGAGTGATAAGAGAGCAGTCTTTTGATGTGAGCTGATACAAAAGACATTTGCGACTAGGTACCTCAGTTTCCCTTTTTCTACCGTAAATAAATATTGGCAAAAGTGGAGTTTTCCTCTTCGGGTCAGCTTGCTGGCTCGTAACATGATTGGGTGGTAGATAGATCATTTAGATTCAGTTTTAAATGTATTTGTCTTAGCTTTTCTCTTTTTTTGTAGTTATCCTCTGATACCATCAGGTTATTCGTAGCTTGTAATTTTATTGATAATAAAAACTAAGAGAACAATCACTGTTAGTCGACCAAAAAAAAAAAAAAAAAATTTTAATGTTACAGAAATGAAATATATATCATCTTGTAGCTAAGAACTAAATCTTTTGATCTGTCATAGGAATATCATAGTAGAAAATCGCTCCTAGTCATGTAAAATTGAATTTAACCATTGCGCCTAATTGCGCCGTGGCTAAATTCCAGGCTTAATTGGCTAAATTAAATCTGGCTAAATTCCTGGCTCAATTCATATTACGCCAAGACACCAAAATCGATTATTAACTACTGCAAGATCTTCACAAACTTAACCTATTGTTAACCCTATATCATGAGCACGAGAAGAACTTGTTCCACATATTATTTATATCACAGAAGAGGATGAACAAGTTATCTTTACCCAAGAAATACCAGTTATTTAAGATTTTAATAATATTAATTTAGAGAATTTAGTAGTAATTTAAATCTAGATCTTGGAGTTGCACAAGATCTGTTAATAGAAAATTAACCTAATATTATAGTTGAAACTATACTTGCACGCAAAATTATTTTGGGGCCCCGAAATTGCAATTTTGGGGAAAAAAGTCGAAATAGTTTTACTTAAAACCCGAAATTTTTTGACCACCCAGATTTATTCTTTGATTGAAGATACACATAATTGGGTACTTTTTTTACTTCCATATATAGAATAGATTCTGCATAAATCTCAAAAAGTCGAAATACCTCAAAAATCCAAAATCAATTTTGGGAACATATATAGTTGAAACTATACAAAATATCGCTAAATCATTGAAACTGTATATTGCTAATTTTACTTAAGTCACCTACACAAGTAAGCCGCCTTCATCTGGAAATTTTTATATCAGAGATTATTGTAATAATTTCGTTTTCAAAGGTTATTGAAAGTTATTGGACCAATAACCTTCGCAAATATTATATTTACTATAATAAAATGAAAATTATTGAAAGTTATCAATATCAATAACCTCTGGAGTATTACATTTTATTAATAAAAATGAAAGTTTTCAGTACCAATAACCTTCGTAAATATTACGTTTATGTTGAAGGTATTCGAAGGTTATCAAAGTGAAATACTTCAAAAGCTTACGTTTAAAAAAATTTACTGATGAATAAAATCAATGTTTAGAAAAAGCTGGACGAATACAATTTGAAATTCAATTGCGCAATTTGTTTGCAACACTCCTTTTATTTTGTCAAGTAACAAAACCTGAAATACTTTGAGAAAAATATATTCATATTCTTAGTGATGATATTCTTTTTCAAGCTCGCAATAAAACTAAAAATATGAATCTTAAACTTACAAATACTGAAATACATAACTGAACACTTATTCACTTAGAGTCTATTTTAAATAAACAAAAAAAATATCTTGAAAATTTTCCAGATATGCCTATTCTAACAGCTCTTTCAAATAATGAAACAAGTAACTATCTAATTAATGAAGAGCAATAATATAATTTTGAAAAATTAGCTCAAGTTGTTGAAAAAGAAATTTCCAAATTAAATGTAGAACAAAAAACTATTTTTGAAGAGATTATAGCAGCAGTAGAAACTCAAACCTCTACTGTCTATAATTATTTCTAATTATAATCGTCGTTTGGGAGAATTTATTAATAATATAAATATTTTGGCATATTGGCTTCATCCATTATATAGAGGTAAGTTTTATTTTTTTGATAAATATAAAAATTTATTATATTAAATTATAGGTTTTGGATTAAAACAAATAGCATTAAATAAAATATATGAAATTGCATCAATCTTATGGCATGATTTAGGTAATAGTGAAGAATCATGTCTTAATCTATTAATGGAAATGAGATCTTGGAAAAGAAAAGTTGCACCTTATGATCTTAGTTTTAATAGTATTCAAGAAACACCAATGAAATGGTGGTTAAGTATTAATGTTCAAGAAAATGAAACTGATCAACTACAGGAGTTGGCATTATTATTATTTTCTATTGTTCCATCTCAAGCTGTTTGTGAAAGAAATTTCTCTATGCTCAAATAGTTTTTGGGAGAACGACGTACAAGTTTAACTTTATTAAAAATTGAATTTATGGCAAAAATTCGCTCTTATTATATTTCTAATACAGATAAAGAAATTCATTTTCGCAATAAGAATTTAAGTGAAGATGAATTACGTAAAAGTATTGATAAATCTGTAGTTACATATGATATATTTGAAAATGAAATTTTGGAAAGAAATGAAAATTTAGAACAAGAAAATTTAAATGGGTCAGAAGAAAATACAGAAGATGAAAATATATCATTTACTATATTAAATATAAATCAATTTGTTAACTTAACATTACCTGAATTTTTGTCTACAGGAAATAATTTATTTGAATCTATTACTAATAGATCAAATATAAATGAAAGAAATGAAAGAGGTAATATGGAATATAATCCAATTAGTTTAGCACAAAGAATATTAAATGAGGAGAATAATTAAAATAAAAAAAGTTTATTATAATGATTTATATTATGTAATTTTTATTAAATAAAAATTTTATTATAATTTACATTATTAATAAATGATAATTAAATTTATGAACTATTGGTGAAATAGTTTCACCAATTTCACCCACCAAGTTCCACCAGTTTCACCAGTTTCACCAGTTTCACCAATATCACCAATATCACCAGTTTCACCTGGTGAAAAAATTAATCTTGAGATTCACCATTGGTGCACCAGTTTCACCAGTATCACCAGGTGTAATTAATTAGTTTCACCTGCATCCCTAGCTCCAACTATTGCGACCTCTCCAACTACTGTAACTTCTCCAACTACCGTAATTACCCCAATTATCGCAACCGCCTCAACTACTGCAACTTCTTCAACTTCTACTTCAATAACAGCTACTCAAACTGCTCTAATTCCAAGCTTAAGATCTAGATCTATTCGAAATCGTGAAGTTATAGGCAGTAACAATCAAATTATAGCAAAAATATATCATAAAATCATTGATCTTGAGAAAAAAATTGATCTTGTAATTAAAAACCAAGACTCTATCAAAATTGATATTAAAAAAGTAGATGCTGATATTAGTTTCAACATAAACGATAAAGATTTTAATGAAGTAATTAATTATTTCTAAATGTTTTCAAAAGATTACAATTATAATTATGTTCTATAACTAATAACTTTTTATATAGCGAATTATTGCTAATTCTGCGAAGGAACTTTTCCAAACTTGTATCTACCCCACACCAAAGGAATTCTGAGAATCCGCAGAAAAATATGTCTGAGAGACATTTCCGGAATTTTACAGATCGTTGGAAACAAAAAGATGGATGTCTTTTTTCGAAAAAACAATCAGAAAATCTGTAATAATGAAAATATTTAATAGATGATCGAAAAGCTTCGAAGTATCTGGGGAGGACTGAGTGTAAAAGTAAAAACTGTCATACATGAAGTTTTCTCATTGTCACCAATATACCTGCCGCCCAAATTCAAAATCCAAATGCCGAAATCCCAAATGCCGAAATCCCAAATCCCAAATCCCAAATTATAATTAGTATTTTTTGCCAAAATCCCAAATCCCAAATCCCAAATCCCAAATACTAGTAATTTGTGCATTTTGGCGTCCCAAATCCCAAATTATTTGGGATTTGGGCAACACGTATAGNATTTCTAAATGTTTTCAAAAGATTACAATTATAATTATGTTCTATAACTAATAACTTTTTATATAGCGAATTATTGCTAATTCTGCGAAGGAACTTTTCCAAACTTGTATCTACCCCACACCAAAGGAATTCTGAGAATCCGCAGAAAAATATGTCTGAGAGACATTTCCGGAATTTTACAGATCGTTGGAAACAAAAAGATGGATGTCTTTTTTCGAAAAAACAATCAGAAAATCTGTAATAATGAAAATATTTAATAGATGATCGAAAAGCTTCGAAGTATCTGGGGAGGACTGAGTGTAAAAGTAAAAACTGTCATACATGAAGTTTTCTCATTGTCACCAATATACCTGCCGCCCAAATTCAAAATCCAAATGCCGAAATCCCAAATGCCGAAATCCCAAATCCCAAATCCCAAATTATAATTAGTATTTTTTGCCAAAATCCCAAATCCCAAATCCCAAATCCCAAATACTAGTAATTTGTGCATTTTGGCGTCCCAAATCCCAAATTATTTGGGATTTGGGCAACACGTATAGTCACCAATCAATAGTACGAAGTTTGAGGAAGTTTCTGAATGGAAGAAATTGCCGGCCGTAAAAGAATGTTATAAAAACATTTTCAAGCCTATTGATGAAAAAGATCCCAAAACAACTTATATGAGTTGTATAATTGATAAAGTGTGGGGCGAATTATGCGACGTTCTGAACGTTCACGTAGCGTGGGCGATCGCGATTATTCAAATAATTCTTAACCCTAATAATTGTTACGTAAAGATAACTGAGGATATTATTAAGGAAAAATATGAAGAAAATTTAATAAGTATTCTCTTTAATAATATTTTTTCTTTAAATTTCCATTACTAAGTTTTCTAACAAATTTTATAACTTAAATTAAACAATGAAGAAGAGTTTTGTAACTCTTCGGACGAGTCACCACCATTGTCACCATCACTAGCACCAAGAAATGAATCACGCAAAAACAAAAAGTCTAGAATCGAAAAGGAGATTACCTTTTACCTCTCGAAAAAATGCGAGAAAATGCAGAAATACTTGCAATAAAAAATATGAAAAAAAGATCATATGAAAATGAAGATGAAGAAGAAAATAATAATGAAGAAAATAATTCGGAACTATCCGAAAATTAAAAATATTATTGCAAATAATATAAATAATATTCAGTGCATCTTAATATAAAAAAAATATTTGTAGTAAAATTTAATAATAAAATAATATTACTTGAAAATCTAATTTATAGTTTGTGTAACATAAAAATTATATATAAACAAAATATGATTTTTTATTTACAACTTAATTTCACTACATTGCGCATACATCTATAAGTGTCTCTAAATGCACTCTCTATAAATGCAAATCCCAAGGTATATTTTATAGTATACTTCTATACATTCTCTATAATAAATTCTTGATTTCCTTTTATTTAGATTAACTATAACAAGAAAACAACTGTCATTCATATAAAAAAAACAAATTTTTTTAACTATATCAAGATGAAACACTGTTAAACTATTTCTTAATTTTTACTACGGGTATTTGTTATTTTAAATATGAGTTGTAATTACTATTGAAAACATTATTTTTCGAAAATATATTAAAGATTACGAATTACTTTACAGTTATAGAAAATATATAATTAAACAATGGTTTATATTAATACTTTAACTTTATTTATGTACTATATTAATACTTTATTTATGTACTTTACGTTATTTTTCAAAGTGTTTCGAATTAAAACTGGTTTGTTAATAGTTTAGATTTAATAATTTTTTCGAAGGATTTCAAAACGATTCAAATTAATATTTTATTTTCTTTTAGGTATAGAAAAATTAAATTAAATCGAGAATTATGGCTACTAAAACAAAATGAAATAGACAAGAGGATTATATGCATGAGTTTTTAAATGTAAGTTGCAAGTATAATTTATTTATAATATTTCTTGATTTTAATTTTACATATTTGTATATTTCAAAAAACAAAATTTTCGAAGCATTTCAAAACAATTAAATTAATACTTTATTTTCTTTTAGATATAGAAAGATTAAATTAAAATTTTAATATAAAAATTGATATCGCGAAAATAGTGCTTGAAACTGTGTCCCAATAAGTCATCCGGATATCTGAATGACCTTAAAATCGGATATTCGGATGAACCCGGATGATTTTCTAAAAATTTTTTTCACCTGATTTCACCCGATTTCATCTGGTTTAAGGTATAAACCGGGTGAAATAGGTTTGATCGTCAAAATTTACGATCGAAAATAATTGTCAATCGTTGCTACATATAAAACTTTTTAATCTATAAGTAAATATTAAAAACTGTAATAAGCAAACCTAAAGATGAGAATGTTGTGCATGTTCAGTAGAAAGAACAAGCTTATATTATTAAAATTAAGAGAATAATTAGCAATTAAAGTTTGAACAGATTTTTTTATTCGTTCGAACTTTAACTACTAATTATTNATCGAGAATTATGGCTACTAAAACAAAATGAAATAGACAAGAGGATTATATGCATGAGTTTTTAAATGTAAGTTGCAAGTATAATTTATTTATAATATTTCTTGATTTTAATTTTACATATTTGTATATTTCAAAAAACAAAATTTTCGAAGCATTTCAAAACAATTAAATTAATACTTTATTTTCTTTTAGATATAGAAAGATTAAATTAAAATTTTAATATAAAAATTGATATCGCGAAAATAGTGCTTGAAACTGTGTCCCAATAAGTCATCCGGATATCTGAATGACCTTAAAATCGGATATTCGGATGAACCCGGATGATTTTCTAAAAATTTTTTTCACCTGATTTCACCCGATTTCATCTGGTTTAAGGTATAAACCGGGTGAAATAGGTTTGATCGTCAAAATTTACGATCGAAAATAATTGTCAATCGTTGCTACATATAAAACTTTTTAATCTATAAGTAAATATTAAAAACTGTAATAAGCAAACCTAAAGATGAGAATGTTGTGCATGTTCAGTAGAAAGAACAAGCTTATATTATTAAAATTAAGAGAATAATTAGCAATTAAAGTTTGAACAGATTTTTTTATTCGTTCGAACTTTAACTACTAATTATTCTTTTAATAATATAAGTTTGTCCTTTCTACTGAACATGCACATCATTCTCATCTTTAGATTTACTTATTATAGTTTTTAATATTTACTTATAGATTAAAAAGTTTTATATGTAGCAATGATCGATAATTATTTCTGATCGTAAATTTTAATAATCAAACCTATTTCATCCAGTTTTGAAAGTTTCAACTGGGTCACCCACGGTATCTGGGTGAAACTGGATTATATAAACCCGGTTCTAAGCCCTACGCGAAAATAATTAAATATGAAAACTTTCGTAAAATCTGCGATTTTTTTTCGCAACGTATTAATAATCTAATATTACGTTTCGAAAATCTCCGGAAAATTATTTTGAAAATCTCTGTGGGTGTCGTAATTCTCCGGAGAAATTATGGACCAAAAAGTTTACGGAATATTACGCCTATTAAAATTTCCTGATGTATGTAATTAAGTTAAAATCAGGTTCATTAGTCATAATTGTAATTGCACAACAATTTGTTACTCCAGATTTACATCCATTTTTACATTTCAAAAGAAGACCTTCTTTCCATAATTCACATTCAGAAAGTATAATTCGTAATCCTTTAGTTCTCCTCGAAATAAGACATCTGGATAATTTAAAGGAAAAATCATATCTTGTGAAATTCCATTTCCAAAAGTTGTAAATCTAAAAAAACAAATTGTTAGTATAAATCAATACTAAAGACAATACCCTTATAACAATCTTTACCAGCTATATAATTAATTTACCTCATTTTTGGTTGTTTGCCTTTTGGTCCTAAATTCATTCTTTTAGCAACAAGAACATCTGGTGCAAAGGCTGCATGACTAGTTACATTGTCAAAGGCAAAAATTTCTATTGCTTCTAGAAACCGTTCTTCAAAAATAAAAATTACTTTTTCTTGCACTTGCTTAACAAGATTTTCACCTGTCCACCAACCATTACCATTGATACCCAAAATCATAATAACACATGCTTCTTTGGGATAGTTTGGAAAGTTTGTCTTGTAATAATAAATTATTATTATGAAATTAATTATATAATAACATTTAAACTTTTTAAAATTCTAAAATAGATTTATTGACAGTCTTAAACGTCCACACACATTTCCTTAATGGCTGCTTCCTTTAGACATCCAACACATTGATATTCCATTATATAATGAAAATATACATTCATCATGTGTGACAAGAATATATGATTTTTCTTCAGGAAGTAGCTCTGACCAAATTTCTATTTCCATATTCTCACCTTCAAATATTGATATTAACTTTTTTAACTCAAGCATTTTTTGTAAAAATACTGTCCGATATGCAACATCTTTTCATTCATGGTCATCAATATAAATTCCTTTCTTTATATGAAAAAATTCATAACCAAATGTTTTTAAAAAGTTACATGCTTTATTAACATGAATTGTTGGAGGCAGATCAAATCCAAGACCTTAACAATAAAATAAAATAAATATAAATACCATTCCTATATCTTAATAATTCAAAAATAATATATTTATCTAAAAGAATATTCTTGTTAATATATTCTGCCAAAATCTTTAGAGATATTTCGAATTTATTGGATCAGATAAAAGATTTTATTTGACTTACAATGTCTTCATCCCAAAGAAACGTAACAGTTTTGATATGAAGGCCTCTTCTTATTATTTAATAATTAATAAATTATAAATAATATTTTAAATTTGAAAAACAATTTTTCAAAATATTGAATTTTAATTACTGGAAATATTCGAAATTTAATATAATTATTTGCCCAAGTTCAAATATTTTTAGTATGATTCGGTCCTTTATCAAGAGTCTCACTGATTGCCTTTGTTACTTTTAATTTTGACTATTTTTTATTAAGACTAAAATAGTGATAAATTGATTGAAGACGTAACTTGAGAATAGAAGAATCTTGTTGTTTAATATTCTTTTGAAGGTTCCTGGTCACAATTTCTAAAATATCTTTTTTTTTATCCATCTCCTCTTCCTCCACTTCCTTCACCCTTCTATCTCTTTTCCTATTTCAACATTAATATCTTCAATTTCATCATTAAAATTTTCTTCATTATTAGTATTTATAAAAAATGTTTCCAGAGTTGGTATTTGCATTGCTGCTTTTTTCAAGGAAACTTTTCGTCGCCACTTTATAGTTCTTGAATTACCAATATATGTTAAAGATCTTTGACTATTACTTGTCCAAGTTTTACTTGCTTCTATAAGCCTAAGCATGGTATTTTCATGTTTTTCACTTGTATATTGATTATCCTCCTCATTAATATCAAACCTGTCATCTTTATCAAGTTCATTTCTTAAATGGCACCTTTTTTTTCTTTGAGCTTCCAATACAGAACAACTTGCTTCTTTTTTTTAGATGGATGGGGTATAAAATAAAGGATAACAAATGATTTTGTCAAAATTGACAACACTCAATAGAATAGAATCATCCACTACAACCAATCAAAATTAAAATCATGTGTATTGATCATAGTTTACCAATAAAATTTATTACATGTGCATAGTATCGATGTTTCAAAATGATTCCAATCAATAATGCCTATAACTTTCCTTATATCTTGAATTTAAAGAAAAACTTATTGTTATTATATTCACCTACACCTTCTTTATCAAATAACATTTAGTTTTAATTAAAAAAATATTTCTAAAAAAAGTAGTAGAGCTTGAAATTTTGTGGTTGGTTTTAGCTTGTATTATACCTGCCGCCCAAATTCAAAATTCAAATGCCAAAATCCCAAATGCCGAAATCCCAAATCCCAAATTATAATTAGTATTTTTTGCTAAAATCTCAAATCCCAAATCCCAAATACTAGTAATTTGTGCATTTTGGCGTCCCAAATCCCAAATTATTTGGGATTTGGGCAACACGTATAGCTTGTATGCACTGTACATCAGGAAATTTTTTCAGATGTAATATTCTATAATTTTAATATGATAATAAATTTCTGTAATTTTTCGTGTAATATTACGAAAATTTTTAGAAATTTTCGAAAGTTACTGAAACATTAAAATTTCATAATATTACGAATGCTATCTTCTATAATTTTGACATTTTAAAAAGTTTTTGAAAATTTTTGTAATTTTTATTTTAAAAATTTTCGAAAATTTATCGTTTAAAAAATTTCAAAAACTTATTTTGTTTCAAACTTTTTCAAAAAACTATATACTCTTTCCACTTATTTATTTTGTTTCAAAAAACTATATTTTGACGAGGTTGGATGTCAGTTGCTATTCGTAAAATCTTCATTTGATGTTGTGTTTCTAGATCATCTGAGACTTTAATGAATCTTTTTAAGTCCTTTCGGTTGTGTTAAAATAATGGGATGGGTGGAGTTCTTGATAGCAAAATGCTGTTAGTTCTCAACATTCTTAATACAGCCCTTATACTATACATGTCGTCAAAACTAATTTGACCTTGACTCAACTCTTAAAATTTCAATTTTTAATTGCGTCTGACTCAACTAATTGCGTCAATTACTAGTAAAAATCAAAATTTATCTTGACTCAACTCCAATTTTTCTCAATTTTAATTGCGTCTAACTCAATTCAATAGTTTTGACGACATGTATACCTTATACTACGATTTTCCCATAGTGGCTTGCGATAACAGGTAGTCATTCAATGGGAATTATTCACAAAGTAGGATACCTTCTGTTGTCTAGAAGTAGGATACTTTTAGATGCTAACATACTTACTTAGAAAACAGTGCACAAAGATTGAATCAGTTATTTAATACTGTTTTTAACATCCTTCATCAGTAAATTTTAATAGACAAAAATTTACGGAATTCTGATGTTAATATAAATTTTCAAATAATAATTTTGATATAATAATTTAATAATCTACTTATTTTCGTTTATAAGTGAAGTTACAAATACTTACAATAATCGATAAAGGATATTTTATAATATCTATTTTTTAAGTTATTAGATTAATTTTTATTATTTTCATTATTTTTACAATATTTCATAAAATCTTATGTAAAAAAAAAATTATAATAAATCAATGAATTCTTTATTATGTAAAAATATAATTAACTGATAATACACACCCCTCATGTAAATCACTGGAAATTTGTCACTTGACAAATGTAACCAAAACTTTAAACGTGATTTTGACCACATGTTTATAAATAAACATGCAATGCTGACTAATTAAAATTTATGCGCCATCTTTCATATAATTTAAATGACGAGAAAAGAACTTACCATAGCTCAACGTGAAAGAATTGTTGGAGCTTATATTAATGGCAGTAATTTTACAAATATTTCGCATCAACTTAATATTACAGTATCTACAGTCCATGATACTATAAAAAGATATAATGAAACAGGTTCTCCACATCCCCAGAAACGTCCTGGCAGGCCAAAAAAATTTACTGAACGCAATGCAAGAGTTTTACAACGTATTATTCATGAAGACCGGTTTGCTCCTTTGGGCAATATAACAAACCAACTTAATATTAGACTTAATACCCAATTAAATGCAGCAACTGTACGTAAATATTTGCACAATACTGGAATTAACAGTTGTGTTGCACGTTNTTATGTAAAAAAAAAATTATAATAAATCAATGAATTCTTTATTATGTAAAAATATAATTAACTGATAATACACACCCCTCATGTAAATCACTGGAAATTTGTCACTTGACAAATGTAACCAAAACTTTAAACGTGATTTTGACCACATGTTTATAAATAAACATGCAATGCTGACTAATTAAAATTTATGCGCCATCTTTCATATAATTTAAATGACGAGAAAAGAACTTACCATAGCTCAACGTGAAAGAATTGTTGGAGCTTATATTAATGGCAGTAATTTTACAAATATTTCGCATCAACTTAATATTACAGTATCTACAGTCCATGATACTATAAAAAGATATAATGAAACAGGTTCTCCACATCCCCAGAAACGTCCTGGCAGGCCAAAAAAATTTACTGAACGCAATGCAAGAGTTTTACAACGTATTATTCATGAAGACCGGTTTGCTCCTTTGGGCAATATAACAAACCAACTTAATATTAGACTTAATACCCAATTAAATGCAGCAACTGTACGTAAATATTTGCACAATACTGGAATTAACAGTTGTGTTGCACGTTGCAAACCTTTATTAACTGAAGTACAGCGAAAAAAAAGATTACAATGGTGCTGAGAACACCAAAATTGGAACGAAGAATGGAAAAATATTGTATGGTCAAATGAATCCAGATTTGCACTTTTTGAGTCAGATGGATGTGTGAAAGTGTGGAGAAAGGCTGGAAAAGCTTATAATAAAGATTGTATTAAACCTACTGTAAAGTTTGGTGGAGGTTCTGTAATGTTTTGGGGTTGTTTCGATTGGAATGGAGTTGGGCCTTTAGTATTGGTTGATATAAACATGGATTCTGATGTTTATATCAATACTCTTGCTAATAATTTTATTCCATGGGTTCAAGATCGTCCTAATGCTACGTTGCAACAAGATGGGGCTCCTTGTCATACATCATTTTATACCTGTTGGTGGATGTCAACGCATAACATTAAAATTTTAGAGTGGGTCTCGCAAAGTCCTGATCTCAACCCGATCGAGCATCTGTGGGAT
Organism: Diversispora epigaea; assembly: GCA_003547095.1. Taxonomy (NCBI): domain Eukaryota; kingdom Fungi; phylum Glomeromycota; class Glomeromycetes; order Diversisporales; family Diversisporaceae; genus Diversispora; species Diversispora epigaea. The sequence goes on along the minus strand of PQFF01000103.1, from coordinate 171,999 downwards.
CATTTGGACTGCAAAATAAGGAAAAGGAAACCTTTACCCACTTCCAAAGAAGATTTAATAAGAGCAGCACAAGAGGAATGGCAAAATATTAATATTGAAATTTTGCATAATTTAATTTCAAGTTTACCTAATCGTATAAAGGCCATTATTAAGGCCAAGGGTGGGTATACTAAATACTGATTTTTATTATATAAAAATTATATAAATAAAAAATATATAACCGAAAGTTTATTTGGCATAAAAAATTTTATAAATTAATACACTTGATTTTTTTTAAAATGAATTTTTGAAACGTGAAAAATTTTCGTCGCTCATTATCATGTGACAAATTTCCGGTGATTTACATGAGGGGTGTGTATATAATAAACTGATAATAAAATGTAATATAATAAAAAATATATATATTTTTGAATTTTTTTAATGTTTCTGATCTTTTTTCATTCATTTCTTCATTTTACAATTCTTCTTTCTATACTTTTTCCTACGCTTCTTCTTTCTCNTTGGTGGAGGTTCTGTAATGTTTTGGGGTTGTTTCGATTGGAATGGAGTTGGGCCTTTAGTATTGGTTGATATAAACATGGATTCTGATGTTTATATCAATACTCTTGCTAATAATTTTATTCCATGGGTTCAAGATCGTCCTAATGCTACGTTGCAACAAGATGGGGCTCCTTGTCATACATCATTTTATACCTGTTGGTGGATGTCAACGCATAACATTAAAATTTTAGAGTGGGTCTTGCAAAGTCCTGATCTCAACCCGATCGAGCATCTGTGGGATCATTTGGACTGCAAAATAAGGAAAAGGAAACCTTTACCCACTTCCAAAGAAGATTTAATAAGAGCAGCACAAGAGGAATGGCAAAATATTAATATTGAAATTTTGCATAATTTAATTTCAAGTTTACCTAATCGTATAAAGGCCATTATTAAGGCCAAGGGTGGGTATACTAAATACTGATTTTTATTATATAAAAATTATATAAATAAAAAATATATAACCGAAAGTTTATTTGGCATAAAAAATTTTATAAATTAATACACTTGATTTTTTTTAAAATGAATTTTTGAAACGTGAAAAATTTTCGTCGCTCATTATCATGTGACAAATTTCCGGTGATTTACATGAGGGGTGTGTATATAATAAACTGATAATAAAATGTAATATAATAAAAAATATATATATTTTTGAATTTTTTTAATGTTTCTGATCTTTTTTCATTCATTTCTTCATTTTACAATTCTTCTTTCTATACTTTTTCCTACGCTTCTTCTTTCTCCGCTTCTTCTTTCTTCTCTTTCTTCACTTCTTTTTCCTTCTCTTTCTTTACTTCTTCCTTCTCTTTCTTCATTTCTTTCTTCACTTCACTTTCTTCACTTCTTCTTTCTTCATTTTTTTCTTTATTTCTTTTTTCTCCACTTCTTCTTCCTTCTCCGTTTCTTTCTCTTTTACTTCTTTCTCCACTTCTTTCTCCTTCATTTCTGCTTACTTCTCCTTCATCTTCATCCTCATCCTCATTCTCATTTGATGTACTTGAGTCACTTTTCATTTCTTCATTAGAATCTGAGTCTTTCAAATTAAATTCTCGGCGGGTTTCTATTTTTTTCTACTTTTTTAATATTTAAAAAAATTAAAAAATTAAAAAAATCTGTATATTTTTAATATTTACTAAATTTCTTTTTAACCTTTTATTTAAAAATTTATTATTATTTTTTAATATTTTATTATTTGGATTTAGGAAACTTTCACATATTGCTACGACGAAAGATATATATCTTGTCACGTTTCGTTAATGATTTTTCTACACTAGGTGGTTTCATTATTTTTTGACTTTGAATATAATTTTTCATAACACTGTTTAACTATTGATAATGATTTCCAAGCTTTTATCTTACTTGGAGTTGACTTCATGTTTATTTTAGAAAGACTTCCAAATACAGAAAATATCAATTTTCTGATTTGGGTAAACAACGCTCCTCTTCTAGACTACCTTTCTACTAATTTTAAATAATTCAAAATCTTTAGTTAATTATTGAGATATTTGGATTATAATGTATTCAGTAAAACTTATTTTTTTTTGTAGAATTAAATCAAAATAAAACATTTAGCCAATCTTTGAAAAGTTCCGAATATTTATTTGCTAAAAATCTTGTTGAAATTTCTTTCAGCTTTTTGAAATTTGGATAAATTTTTTTGAAAATTGTCTCGTTTACAATCTCCCCAATAATTTTTTTTTTTAAAAAAAATATTATTAGTAAAATAGTTTTTTTTATAAAAATAAATAAAAATAAATAAATAAAATAAATAAATAAAATACTTACATTAATAAAGGTTTGGTCATATATTTCGTCATTTTCTTTCATTATTTTACTATTTTCTATTATTCTTCGAATATCTAAAACTTCTTTTTGAAGGTTTCTAACTTTTTTATTGATTTTCACCAAATGATTTAATGTACGATCTTTTTTTTTTCCTTGCCAATATAGATTCATCTAATAAAATAAATTATATATTATTATATATTATAAAATATTTTTATTAAAAATTTTTTAAAACATTACTTTTGCCTTCAAAATATTGTTCTTCTCTTTCTTTTTCAGTTTTTTTTCTTTTGGTTGTATGAGTTTCTAATTCTTCATCACCACTTTCTATTATAATTGGTGTTGTTGATTCTACCAATATATCCTGCATTTCAGTTTTCCATCCTTTTCTTAATGCTGCTGCTGCTGTCGATGTTGATGCTTCTGATACTTTTAAAGCTTCTGAAGCAGATGTTCCTGTTGCAAAATTGGAAATCTCTTTTCTTTTTTTTGCCTTATTACTACTTAATCTTCCAAATAAAAAATCATTAACTCTTTCTTTATTTTTTTTATTTTTTTCTTGATAAAAGTTAATTAAAGTTTTTTGCAATATTATAAAAATTTTTAGATGTTCGAGGATTTGTTTTAAATAGATATTTAAATATTTATACAAATATTTTGAAAAATTTTATGGTAAAGTTAAAAGAATTCTGATTCTTTATATACATTTTTTTTTTACATCTCATTTTTCTAAATTTAACTTCGAATATTTCCTAAATGTATCATCATACTTGTATTATCTTTCATTAGATGTCATCCTTCCTTCCTTTCTTTTGGAACATATCATTCTAATTAATTTTGTAAATCATCTTAGAATATATAATTATGAAATAAAAAAATAATATTAAATAATTATTTTTAATTAAATTCCTACATGTTAAAAAGAAACCAGTAAATAATAATAAAAAGAATAATAGGGATGATAGAATTATTGAGGCAAAGAAATAAAGTAAATATTGCACTATATATATATTAATATAATACGAAACTTTATAAAACAATACATTTATTAATATAATACAAATAATACAAACTTTTATAAAATTCATTGAATACAATAATAATTTATCCCTTAAACTGTTTTGCAGACAAATTTACCTGCATTTTATAAAAATTAATGTAAATTCTTTAATAATTTCTTTAAATATTGACCAATTATTTTTGTAATTTTTATAGACAATGATTATATATTTTTATTTAAAATTTTAAAATTTAATAAAAATATCATATGTACAAAAAAAAATAAAAAATAAAATACTTTTATTGAATTTTTTTATTTTAAAATTTTGAAAATAATTGCTACATATATAAGTCTTTTATTTATTAATTAAATATCAAAAATGTTACTAAGTAATCTCAAAGTTTAGAATAAATCACATTTACTATAAAGTTTTTATGCCCATTATTTTTTTTTTTTTAAAAACGCTGTAAATCATGCAGCTTAGTTTATTAATTAGACTTTACAGACCTATAATCTAAATTNTCTTTCATTAGATGTCATCCTTCCTTCCTTTCTTTTGGAACATATCATTCTAATTAATTTTGTAAATCATCTTAGAATATATAATTATGAAATAAAAAAATAATATTAAATAATTATTTTTAATTAAATTCCTACATGTTAAAAAGAAACCAGTAAATAATAATAAAAAGAATAATAGGGATGATAGAATTATTGAGGCAAAGAAATAAAGTAAATATTGCACTATATATATATTAATATAATACGAAACTTTATAAAACAATACATTTATTAATATAATACAAATAATACAAACTTTTATAAAATTCATTGAATACAATAATAATTTATCCCTTAAACTGTTTTGCAGACAAATTTACCTGCATTTTATAAAAATTAATGTAAATTCTTTAATAATTTCTTTAAATATTGACCAATTATTTTTGTAATTTTTATAGACAATGATTATATATTTTTATTTAAAATTTTAAAATTTAATAAAAATATCATATGTACAAAAAAAAATAAAAAATAAAATACTTTTATTGAATTTTTTTATTTTAAAATTTTGAAAATAATTGCTACATATATAAGTCTTTTATTTATTAATTAAATATCAAAAATGTTACTAAGTAATCTCAAAGTTTAGAATAAATCACATTTACTATAAAGTTTTTATGCCCATTATTTTTTTTTTTTTAAAAACGCTGTAAATCATGCAGCTTAGTTTATTAATTAGACTTTACAGACCTATAATCTAAATTATCACTAAATTAAATTATAGTATTAATGTAAACTAGCTACTCACCTGTCAAAAATAGTAAAACTATCTCTAAGTGCGATCTCAGGAAATAGTTTAATGCTATCCGAGTGCCAGGTAAACACATTTATGCCTTAGCCTACAAGGGCTCAGAGTCTAAATATAGAGTTATTTATACTCAAAGAACTCTACCCGCTGAGATCATGATCACCATTTAAAACCCAAAAACTTTATACCCTTACTAACCCATTCTCTAATAATACTAAAACTATTATTGACACAATTAGAAATATTGTTATTATTATTATTATCATTATTAAAACTATTGTTAGTATTATTACTATTCTTATCAGTACTTTTTATTTGAATTCTGTGAGTTTGTTTCTGTTTCATTCGATTCAAAATTCCATGTTGTTTTTCTGTTTCAATTAAAATTTTACATCTTAATCACCAAATGTTTTTATGGAAATTTTTCCTGAAATAATTTGACCATGTGTTAAGAATGTGTCGAGATTTATTATAAGAACCAGTAATTTGTTTAATTGTTGATATATAATTAGGTTGTATGAAACCAGATGTGAATTTAATAAGGAAAGAAGTATTTGAAGTAATACTGTTTGCAATAGACGTAATGGTGGTATGCAAATCGCCCTCAATAACTGGGTGTCTATGATTGTTTTCAAGAGATTTTTGAAGTAAAGAGATTGCCTTATTCCATAGTTGTGAGCGTTAAATATCAGTTTGAGGACATAAAAATAAATGTTCAATATTTTCCTCAACTGAATGACAAAGTGAACACATAGTAAAGGAAGAATAAATTTTTGGTTGTCTGATTGCAAGATGGTCCAGAGTAGATAGTTCATTATGAATTAGTTTGAAAAGAAAAGTACGCTTATTACTTTGTTTAATAGATATATAATAATTCTGAATTGAAAGACATTTCAAGCTAATTTCTAATCTGAGCTTGACTGATCTAATGGATCGTCAGTTAAAAATTTCTTGATGCGATTTTGACTTTTCCACGTATAAAGATTAATGTATTTGTGCATTTGTTTAATAAAATTTCGAGTATTAATGTTTACAAAAAAAATATCCCAAGTGGGTACAGTGAAAAGGGGTCCTGTATCAATAATATTAAACTGAATAGGTTTCAAGTTGAGAGCATTTTTTGCCAACCGATCTACTTCGTTAAATATTACTCCACTATGTGCCTTGATTTTGAATAATATAACTGAAAGATCCTTTGTCTTAACAGTTTCTAATATTCTAAGCCAAACAATATGATTGTTTAGCCTGAGCCATTGTCGAGTCGTTAGGGGCTTTGATGTGATATACTTGAATATGTCGATACATGTTTGACTATCTGTGTTAATTTTTACTTTACATTGTGAAGGAGCTGTAAGTAAAGCTGTAAAAATAGCAATGACTTCAGCATAACTAGAAGACGGCCTCAACTGAAAAAGTTAAGAGTAACTGTGGGCCTGATGTTTGTATCCAAGCTGAACCTATACACATATGCTGAGTACCTTGTTCAGTTAAAGATCCATCAGAATAAAATTCTAAATATGTATTATTAAAGCTGTGTATGTTCATAATTATGTTAAGTGAAAATCAAATTTGATCAATTCTACTTTCTGAAAGGGAGTTTTTCCAAGTAAATGTATGTTTATCTCCTTGCCATGTTGCTTGCAGGTCTGTGAATGCCCAATCTTCAAAAAAGTCAAAAAGAGGAATTTCGGGCTTGTGAGATGGAATAGAAACTTTGTCTTTTCCCCTGGACAGTCTGTCAAGATGTGGGAGAACGACTGCATTAAAATCACCCATGATTATTATGTTTATATTCTTTTTTGTTTCTTCAGTAATTAATTTTCTAATTTGTGTTTGATAGATTCTACTGCTCTTCTTATCACTAGATAGGTAAACTTGTATAATAAGGATACGACTCTTTCCTTTAAACAATAATGAAACTGATAATAACCGTCCATCAAATCGAAAGACCTTTTGAATGTGTTTTGCAATATCTTTTTTTATAAGTAAGCCAATACCAGTTTCTCTTGGTTCTAGATCATTGGAACTCCAAAAATACTTATATATATCTTGTTCTTTAAATGCGAAGTTTGTGGCTGATTTTTTAAACTTTGTTTCACTAATACCAATGATATCAAAATTATGAGTTTTTAAATAATGTGAAAAAAGCATTTGCTCGTGTATAGTGTTGATACCCCTTATGTTATGTGTACCAATTTTAATAGTGTTATTTGTATAATGATTTATAGGTGAGGGAGGTATGTCTGCAGGACTATACATGTCGTCAAAACTAATTTGGCCTTGACTCAACTCTTAAAATTTCAATTTTTAATTGTGTTTGACTCAATTAATTGCGTCAGTTACTAGTAAAAATCAAAATTTATCTTGACTCAACTCCAATTTTTCTCAATTTTAATTGCGTCTGACTCAATTCAATAGTTTTGATGACATGTATATGCAGGACCATAGCCACCCTTATTTGATTCCTTATATTGTCTACCTATGTAATTTGTTAAACTTTTAATGAATGTAGGTATGATTATAATAGTGATATTAAGTTTCTGCAAGTTGGATGTCAAAAACTGGTTAAAAATTATTGTGAAAAGGAACTTATAGGTGCCAAGGTGTTCGTAGAACACCTTGGTAACAAAAAAAGGGTCTATTAGATCTAAATCTTAAATAAATATGAGAATTGTTAAAATAACTATTAGAAAAGGATTGAGTTTGTAAAGCGATATTACTGTTTCTAGAAAGGAATTGATTATATTCATTAATTGGAATTTTAATAAAAGAATCTGGCAGTCTGTTTCCAAAGTAATAATGTTTTCATAACAGGTTTTTAATAGGAACGATATCATTTGTATTTGTAATAGGGAGTGGAATATTAAGTTGTTTGTTGACCTCTCTTGGATTAAAAGGTAGAGATGGTTTTAATGATATGCATGATTTAAAAGTATTTGTTTTAGGATTGTTATTATTTTCAGAAAGATTAGGTTTGTATAATTCATGAAAGAAAGAAATTGGTAGTTGGTCTATGATATAATGTTGTCCAAGAATATTACGGACAGATTGTAGACATGAGAAGTTTTTAATTGGAATAAAGTTTGATATTGAAGATTTAATTTCTTCACTAATATCATCTGGAATCTGAGGAAGAGTTAATTTGTTTTGTATAAACTTTAATTTAATTGATTGGGAAAATTTAAACCAGTTAATTCTACTACTGGGAATGTTAAGGAAATATATAATGGATTGAATTAAATTATTATGTTCAGGATTGTAACCAAATGTTAAAATTTCATTATAAAGAAGGATCTATCCAAAACTTGACTTTTTAAAATGTCATAAACACTTTTTGAACAAGATGAAGATCCAGTAGTTTGAATGTAATTATTAATGACCTCGTTAAGGGAACTTCAAAACTTATTTGGTGTTCAGGTTTGTTAAAGGATTTGAAAGACTTGAAAAAGGATTTACCAGATAATAAAAAACTTTGAATAGACTTGGGAAGTAACAGTTTTGGAAATTTGATATCTTTTAACTTTAAAATGTAATCTACGAAAGTTTTTACACTATGCATGGAGTTTATACATGTCGTCAAAACTATTGAATTGAGTCAGACGCAATTAAAATTGAGAAAAATTGGAGTTGAGTCAAGGCAAATTTTGATTTTTACTAGTAACTGACGCAATTAGTTGAGTCAGACGCAATTAAAAATTGAAATTTTAAGAGTTGAGTCAAGGCCAAATTAGTTTTGACGACATGTATAATAGAGTTCATAAATTGTTTTAACTGTTGAGTGAGAGCATCCTCCTCAACAACACTTTTATTAATGCATGGATAGGAAGNGTAATTATTAATGACCTCGTTAAGGGAACTTCAAAACTTATTTGGTGTTCAGGTTTGTTAAAGGATTTGAAAGACTTGAAAAAGGATTTACCAGATAATAAAAAACTTTGAATAGACTTGGGAAGTAACAGTTTTGGAAATTTGATATCTTTTAACTTTAAAATGTAATCTACGAAAGTTTTTACACTATGCATGGAGTTTATACATGTCGTCAAAACTATTGAATTGAGTCAGACGCAATTAAAATTGAGAAAAATTGGAGTTGAGTCAAGGCAAATTTTGATTTTTACTAGTAACTGACGCAATTAGTTGAGTCAGACGCAATTAAAAATTGAAATTTTAAGAGTTGAGTCAAGGCCAAATTAGTTTTGACGACATGTATAATAGAGTTCATAAATTGTTTTAACTGTTGAGTGAGAGCATCCTCCTCAACAACACTTTTATTAATGCATGGATAGGAAGAGATATTATCCTTGAATAAATCAAGACTCCCAGATTGAGAGGACTGTTGTGTAGCTGAAGTGTCGTAACTAATACCTTCCATTTGTGACTCAACTGAGTCATCGACAGTGTGCTTTCCTTTGCCTTGATAATCCTTTAACTTATTAAATATGGAGGACATCAGTAATTTTTATATAACGTTCTATAACGTTATATGAACGGAACGTTCGTATTACATTCTAGAATAACACCTACGTACTAGAACATAACGTTCTACATCAAGAAACTTTTCAGGACGTAAATTTACAGAAAATTTACGGGACCTACAGAAATTTACGCCTAAAAAAATCAATTTTTTTGACTTTGATCACTATTTATAAGACAGGGAGCGATTTTTTACTAAGATATTTCTATGACAGATCGAAAGATCTGGTTCTTAGCTACAAGATGATATGTGTTTTATTTCTGTAACATTAATATTCGCGAAGATATTCACGTTTAAAGTTTTACATTTGTGAAAAAATTTCCGCATAAATTTTTCGAAAATTTCCGTAATTCTGCCTGAAACTAATTAATTACACCTGGTGATACTGGTGAAACTGGTGCACCAATGGTAGATCTCAAGATTAATTTTTTCACCAGGTGAAACTGGTGAAACTGGTGATATTGGTGATATTGGTGATATTGGTGAAACTGGTGAAACTGATGAAACTAGTAAAACTGGTGGAACTTGGTGGGTGAAATTGGTGAAACTATTTCACCAATAGTTCATGAATTTAATTATCATTTATTAAGTCGTGATCCGCGAATGATCGGCACCGAATCATATGAGTGTTACCTAATAAATTTGGGGATAAGTTTTATAATTAATGATTATAATAAACTCGAATCTCTCAGTGACAACCTTTTATATTAATTGAAATGTCCCAAAATTCTCGCACTACCTTAATAACTCTAGGCTTCATAGTTTCAGAACTATATTATGGACCTTACTCTTTTTATTGGTGGCTAGTTTCAAATGAAGATCAAACTATTTTTCCAATTAGGCTTGGACAAAAAGTTAAAGTTTGTCTTAACAACGAAGATTTTTTTATAACAGTACAATTTGGTTCCGGAAATACTGCATTATTGCCAGTATACTGTTGTCAATGTGGATTACATGTTGTCTCAGAAACAAGTCCCACCAAAGCAATTTCTACTGCATATAAATACCGTTTCAATACATATACCCGTTATTCAGGATATCAAATAATGGGTTGGAATGATAAAGATATCCTTGAAAGTTTTAAAAAAAACGTCCAATTTACTCCTGTTAACATTAATATTGGAAATAAAAATATTTTTATTTATAGTATCGGGGTTTCTTCATATGAAAAATGGTATTACGCTGGTTCTGGATTTCAAGCTTCATTAATTAATACATACGAAAAAAAACAATCAATTTTTGTCTCACGATTTGAGGATAAAAAATGTATTGTTGAAATATATCAAGAATCCGTTTTAAAAAAACAATTTATTGGAAAAACACCAAACGAAGTATGGCAACAAACTGGTCAATTACAAAAGTTTACGGGTATACAACTTTTTGGACTTGATGATCCAATTACNAAAAATTTAATTCAGCAACATAAGATACCTAAATGTACACCTAATGATTGGAATAATGAGGATATTTTGCAACAATTATTTAATTATCATGTAAAAAGAAGAACCATTGCAAGTGTTAATTGGAAATTTTTTTTTAAAACTTGGAATGAATCTGAAAATCCAATAATCGAATTAGAGCTTTCATTATGTGCTATTTATCCATCAGGATATGAATTTAGTGAGCGTGAATTGGGTGCATGGAAAACTATGTTGCATGCTATTGGTGCAACCAATATAACTCCGTGATCACAAGAAGAATCAAAAGTAACGTATAATTTTTATTTTTTTATAATTTTTTTTTGAAATAAAAAAATATTTCATAATAAAATAGAATTTTTATATTAGTATCAATTATGGACGAAATCTATAAATGGACAAACAGAAAAAGTAGCTTTTGCTGCATTATATAAAAGAGGATTTCTTATTAGTATTCCAAAAAATATGCCAAATACAACACGAACATTTTGGAAATGTTTTGAACGTGCAATTGCATGTAATAAAAAAAATTTGGATGGAAAAAGACGTATTCTTTCTATAATTGCTAATGAATTTACATATAAAGAACTGGAACAAAATCTAAATGTAAATATTTATTTTATTATTTTTTATTTATTTTATTATTTTTTATTTATTTTATTAGTTTTTATTTAGTTTATTATTTATTATTTATTTTATTATTATTTTATTTATTTTTATATTTTAATTATTATTTTTTACATAAAGGTTGGAAGAAATACAATTTTAGAATCTAGAAAACATGCACGTAATGAAGGTTATGGAGCTCCAATACTTGCAAAACCAGTAATTAATAAACAAAGATTTACGTCTGAAATGCTCAAACAAATTGAAAACTTTTTGAATGACAAGGAATTTGTCAATATGAGTTCATATAAAACAGATATAAAAACTGGAAAACCTATTTTATATTTGCAGGATACAAAAAAAGCATTATGGGAAAGGTTCTCAGAAGAATATCCAAATGGTATACGTCGTACATCTTTTATGACATGTTTAGAAGGAGGTCAATATGTATATCGTGAAAATCTCGGTGGTCTATGTTCCATGTGTAATGATTGTGGATATATGGTATTTGGTGATATTGAAGTTATGATTTCCGTATATATTATGGATAATAATCTAAAGGTAATACAATAAAATTTTATATAAATTTTTTTTTTGTAATTAAATTTGAACTGATTTTAAATTTTCAATAGAAACAATTACTAAGACAATCACAAGAATTACGACGATATATACGAAGACAATATTCTAAAGAACTTGAAATTTCATTG
>PQFF01000103.1:103943-128571 GCA_003547095.1 Diversispora epigaea | reverse complement strand
AATAATAATTTCGGTATAATAATTTAATAATCTACTTATTTTCGTTTACAAGTGAAGTTACAAATACTTACAATATTAATCGATAAAGGATATTTTATGGCATCCATTTTTTGAGTTATTAGATTAGTTTTTATTATTTTCATTATTTTTGCAATATTTCATAAAATCTTATGTAAAAAAAAAATTATAATAAACCAATGTGTTCTTTATTATGTAAAAATATAATTAACTGATAATATATAATAAACTGATAATAAAATGTAATATAATAAAAAAAATATATATTTTTGAATTTTTTTAATGTTTCAGATCTTTTCGAAATCTATTCCCATTCATTTCTTTCTTCTCTTTCACTTCTTCTTTCTTCACTTCTTCGTTCTACGCTTCTTCTTTCTACGCTTCTTCCTACGCTTCTTCTTTCTCTGCTTCTTCTTTCTCCGCTTCTTCTTCCTTCCCTTTCTTCACTTCTTCTTCCTTCTCTTTCTTCACTTCTTCTTTCTTCTCTTTCTTCACTTCTTCCTTCTCTTTCTTCATTTCTTTCTTCGCTTCTTTCTCTACTTCTTCTTTCTCTTTCTTCACTTCTTCTTTCTTCATTTCTTTCTTCGCTTCTTCTTTCTCCACTTCTTCTTCCTTCTTCACTTATTTCTTTTTCACTTCTTTCTCCACTTCCTTCTCCCTCATTTCTGCTCACTTCTCCTTCATCCTCATCCTCATCCTCATCCTCATCTTCATCTGATGTACTTGAGTCACTTTCCGTTTCTTCGTTAGAATCCGAGTCTTTCAAATCAAATTCTCAGCCAGTTTCCATTTTTTTCTATTAATAAAATTCTTTTTTAGTATTTAAAAAAATTAAAAAATCAAAAAAATCCGTATATTTTTAATACTTACTAAATTTCTTTTTAACCTTTTACTTAAAAATTTATTATCATTTTTTAATATTTCATTATTTGGATTTAGGAAACTTTCGCATATTGTTACGACGAAAGATATTTGTTCTTTGGATACTTTCGAAGTATCCTGCCACGTTTCGTTAATGATTTTTTCACACCAGGTGGTTTCATCATTTTCCAACTTTGAATGTAACTTTTCGTAACATTGTTTGACTATTGATAATAATTTCCAAGCTTTTATCTCGCTTGGAGTTGACTTCATATTTATTTTGGGGAGACTTCTAAATACAGAAAATATCGATTTTCTGATTTGGGTAGACAACGCTCCTCTTCTAGACTGGTGCCTTTTTACTAACTTTAAATGATTCAAAATCTTTAGTTAATTATTGAGATATTTGGATTATAATGTATTCAGTAAAACTTACTTTTCTTTGTAGAATTATATCAAAATAAAACGTCCAGCGTTTATTGCTCCAATTTTCGAAAAGTTCCGGATATTTATTTGCTAAAAATCTTGCTGAAATCTCTTTCAACTTTTTTGAATTTGGGTAAATTTTTTTAGAAATTGACTTGTTTGCAATCTCCCCAATAATTTTCTTTTTTTTAAAAAATATTATCAGTAAAATAGTTTTTTTTATAAAAATAAATAAAAATGANTTTCTTTCATCATTTTACTATTTTCCATCATTTTTCGGATATCCGAAACTTCTTTTTGAAGGTCCCCAACTTCTTTATCGATTTTTACCAAATAATTTAATGTACGATCTTCTTTTTTTTTCCTTGCCAACGTAAATTCATCTAATAAAATAAATTATATATTATTATTTATTATAAAATATTTTTATTGAAAATTTTTTAAAATATTACTTTCGCCTTCGGAATATTGTTCTTCTCTTCCTTTTTCAGTTCTTCTTCTTTTGGTTGCGCGAGTTTCCGGTTCTTCACCACCACTTTCTATTATAATTGGTGTTGTTGATTCTATCAATATATCCTGCATTTCGGTTTCCAATCCTTCTCTTGATGCTGCTGCTGCTGCCGATGTTGATGCTTCTGATACTTCCGGAGCTTCCGAAGCAAATGTTCCTGTTGCAAAATTGGAAATCTCTCTTTTTTTTTTGCCTTATTACTACTTAATCTTCCGGATAAAAGATCATTAACTCTTTTTTTATTTTTTTTATTTTTTTCTTGATAAAAGCTAATTAAAGTTTTTTGCGACATTACGAAAATTTTTAGATGTTCGAGGATTTGTTTTAAATAGATATTTAAATATTTATGCAAATATTTTGGAAAATTTTATGGTAAAGTTAGAAGAATTCTGATTCTTTATATACATTTTTTTTTACATCCAATTTTTCTAAATTTTCTAAATTTTAATAATAACTTTGAATATTTCTTAAATGTATCATCATACTTGTATTATCTTTCATTAGATGTCATCCTTCCTTCCTTTCTTTTGAAACACATCATTCTAATTAATTTTGTAAATCATTTTAGGATACATAATTATGAAATAAAAAAATAATATTATCGAATATTTCCGTATACATATTTGATAATTCATTAAATAATTGTTTTTAATTAAATTCCTACATGTTAAAAAGAAACCAATAATTAATAATAAAAAGAATAATAGGGATGATAGAATTATTGAGGCAAAGAAATAAAGTAAATATCGCATTATATATATATTAATATAATACGAAACTTCATAAACAATACATTTATTAATATAATACAAATAATACAACAATAATTTATAATAATATACTATAAAATAAAATATAATGCAAAATTAAAATAAATATTTATTTACAAAGTATTCATTATCATCTCACCTAACTCACTTAATATATATCATGATAATTTACCCAAGGCGATACAATACAAAAGTCTCGACTACCATATATATAACCTAACATTTTTAGAAAACATAATTGAATCTGATGACGAAACTATGGGATATATGCGAAACATAATTCAAAAGTTACAAAGACATAAAAAACTGGAAGTATACACGGACGGATCACTAAAAAAATTAAAATTATCCGCACGGCAAAATATGCCACCAGATCAGCAAACAATGGGTTTTGGGGTGGTTTGTATAACCAACGATCTCATCCCGCAACAATTCACGTGGAAAGGGAAGATTGAGTGTCCACCATCTTCAACCAGAGCAGAATTATGGGGTATCCTCTCTATAATCTGGGCCGCATCTCATAAGTCAACAATTAAAATCTATACTGATAGCGAATCCTCAATCAAATCAATTACTGGCTATATGAACGGGAGGAAAGGGAAACACTGGAGCAATTATTCAAATCCCACCATTTTGCAGACGATCAAAGAATTAATACTTATTAAAGAACTAATCGTAGACCTTGAAAAAATCGCCGCTCACCAAGGTCACCAATATAATGAACAAGCAGATCGGCTAGCTAAAGAAGGGGCAGACTCGATGTCCCTATTCACTATAAATACGGAATATATTAAGAGTCAACAATTTCACTTCAAATGGAATAATAAAGAAATTGACGCCGGAATTAAAGATTTTATAAAGAAAAAATCAGAAGTAGAAACGATAACATCGTCATTTACTCAACACCGTATATATAATTGGTTAAACCGAAACATCCGGAACGAAACAAACTGGCAATGGTCTGCTCAAATATGGCATAATTCCAAAATCACCAATACAGTGACCAACTCCAAAGACAGTTCATCCCGAGCTTTCTCTTTAAAGTTACTTAATGAGGAACTCCCCACCATGAGCAATTTAAATCTAAGAAAATCCGAGATTTATAAAGAAAAAACGTGTCCATTTTGTAATAAATACAAAGAAACAAATACCCACATATTCATATGTGGAGATCAAGGGAAGATTTTGAAGATAGCTTTCCGCTCGATTATAAAAAAATTATATTTCAATGAAAAAGGAAATCAAGGTCTATCAGATTTAATGGAAAAAATAAGCAGAGGCCACTTTATGAAAATAAATCACAACAGAGAAGTAATGGGAACTCAACCGACAGATAGATTTGAATTTAACGATCTCGTTCGAGGCCTAATCCCAAAATCTATTTATAAACTTATAAGGAGCAAAGTGAGTTCAACAGAAGTAAGTAGGAATATGGTTCTTAACATATTCCGGGAATGGAAAACACTCTTATACAATCGCTGGAAAACTAGATGTAAAGAGTTTCTAGTATGGGAAGACCAAAATAAAATAAAGGAATGTGATAAACGAAGTAAAGGTAAACGGGCATATACTGACCCGGACTATATTGAAAATAAAAAACATTTAATTACTATAGCAAAGAACATTGTTAACTATACCATAGATAGTTTGTATAAATTTAATTATAATCTACTTTCAAATATAAATTTTTGTTTAGACTTAGGCAGGGCTGTAGCCTCCCAGTAAAAGGATAAAACCTTTTACAGTGGCTGGCTAGGCGGTAGTTATTTATAACTTAGTCANTTTCTGGTTATCCGTCCGTCACTCAAATTCCGCAGTAAAGAACTGAAGTGGGTATTTATGAAGTTACGAAAGGCAGTCTAAGTCAGAGGTTAGGTAGCAACCGGATAAGACTAGAAGACGTTGGGGCTACTTTTCTTAAATACTTATGAAGTTTGGTCGGTGGAGTTGGTTCCAGTTTCTTCGCAGAAGATGTAAACGGCGAAACACTCTTTTTTTCTTGGAAAATAGTTTTGGAGTGTAGAAGCTTTAGGACGAACCGGGGCAGGACGTAAGGGCCAGCCTCTTTTTTCCAGGTTGGATAGTTTGTTTTTGAACGAACGGAATAAACGAAGAAGTTCTCCTGGAGCTGTTTGACTCTCGTATATATTGGTTATGGGTCTGCGCCACAAAATTTTTCCTCTTTTTCATGGAATACTTTTTGGGGGGGGATGTCAAATTTCGGTTTGACCCTGAATCGTCGATCTTGTAGATCCAGGTGGTGACGCACTGATGAAATTGGGTGATACGGTGGTATCTAAGGTGTGATCGGTGGGGCTGAAAATTTCTGTGGTGGTACGGTGGTACTAAGGGGTTGACAGGGGATAAGAATGTGTGATGTGATGTTTAGTTAGTTGGACGGGGGTGGGAGTTGTTTTTTAAAGGTTGATGGGTGTGAGTTGGGTGTCAGTAGAGGATTAGTTGTTGGGTGTCGGTAGCGGTTTTTAAGGGGAGTGTTTCCGGCTACCTTATATGAGTGATAAGGGAGGAGGTGAGATATGTGAGCTGATGATCTTGCCATTTCTGCCAAAGTCGGGGGATATACCTTATATGAGTGATAAGGGAGCAGTTTTTCGATGTGAGCTGATGCGAAAAACGTTTGCGACTTGGTATCCTTACTTCTTTTTTTTTATCGAAGAGTACCTTCGACACCGAAATTTTTTTTTTTAGATAATACCTTTCTAGGGGTAGAAAGGTGGAAAAAAGTTATCTTATGGAGGCATTATTCTTAAGATATCCTGTATTCAGTTTGGCTGCAGGGTCTTAGGGGTGAGGTTGAGATAAGTTGCTATGAGGACTTAGTTTTTATTCCGAAAGGGGTAAATACGGAAAGTTTTAAAGTAATTTAAAATGGAGGGAAATCTGAAAGTTTTACGTCGGTGGCTGGTCAAACGGTGGTGGTTGAAAAATACTTAGCCTAGTTAGTTTTTATTCTTCCTGTAATTTTTTAATAAATTCTAATAATGAATAAAGATGAGATCTCACTGATCTATTTAGCTTACAAAGTATTCATTAGAAAAAAAAAAAAAAAAAAAAAAAACTCTTTCCGCTTAACATTTTATTGACAAAAATACGCAGTAAAATTTTAGAAAAAGTTTTTATTTTTTATTTGTTCGACATAACCAAACATGAGCGAGAGCGTCAGCTCTAACACTAGGTCTAAATTAAAAGGTCCTGACCATGCCCAACGTATTAAAATATCAAATGAAAGACAAAAAAACAGTCCTTTACAAAGGAAAGAAACAGTTTCGAAAAAGGTACAACAAAAGAAAAATGCAAAAACAACTATTGATACTACTCCAATTGCAGAAAATATGGAATATGAAAACATTCCCCAAGTAATCATTGAAACAACCTCCGGTACAAGTAAAGGAAAAAGAAAACTGGAAGATAATGAAATCGAAGAAGATACAATAATCCAAGATACCACTAAACAAAATGTCGAGGGAAACGTCCTAGGAGGAAATATCGAAGATAGCACCTGGACCACGGTCACCAATCCTAAACAAAAGAAGAAACAATTAAATCACATTCTCATTGAAGATGATAAAGAATCTATCGCATCGTATGATACTGAAGATAGCAATCAAGCACAATGGAGAAAAGAACTTGAAGCAACGAAATATAAAATTTGGACTCACGCAGTAAAAGTCACCGGAAAAACTATGGGGATAAAATAAGCCATATAAAAAGATCCTTCTATAACAAAGCCCAAGTAACTTTGGTTACCAATCAACTTTTTGCTAAAGAAAGAATGATTTGTGCTTTTTTTACAGACAAAGAACAAATGCAAGCAGCGCAAAAAATAAATATTGGCGTACATGAAGAAACGCCTACTTACATGCATAGGGCACAAATCTTCAGAATGAATCCTGATAAAGAAGAAAAAAAGGGAATTAAGTTGTGGGACATTCCACACTACATGAAACACCAACAACTTAAAGTAGATCTAGAACTTAAATTTGGAAAAGTTGAGCGATTAACGTTACGGCCAGCCTTAATGTGGCAATCGGCTATAGTAATTTTTGAAAAAGAAGAAGACGCTAAAAAAATCATTTCACAATGGTGCATTATCATTGGGGACGATTGCCTACGTGTAACAGGAACGAAAGAATCTATTGAAGATCTCATGTCACGGGGTCGATACGCAGCTTGAGCAATAAATTTACCACCTGGTATCACTGGAAGAGAAATTTTCACTAATCTCAAGAAGCATGGAGCAGTAACCTGTTATATGCCAAGAACAAGAAATTATGTGTTGAGAGGAGAAGCAATAATAACCTTCGCCACTGAAACGGATCAACAAAAAGCAATCGGTTTGGTATGGAAGGTTACAGGATACGACATCAGGATTATTGATATCTCAATCAAGACGTGCCATGGAACATCTAGCCAAAGACTGCCCACGAACGCAACAAGACTTACAATACAAAGAAAAGAAACAAGAACAATTCGAGAAGTTTGGAAGTATATACAAAAAACATAACCTGAGCTTATTTAATAATCTAAAACGCTCGGTTGAAAGAGCAACATTTGCAGAAGTAGCAAAAGAGTCTGGAAAAAGAAATAATTCGACAAAAGGAAACATGCAAATCAAAAACAACAGCAACGACAATGAAACGGACAGGTTATCTCGTATGGGAATAAAAAATAAAACAGATACTAGCAGTAACAATAATAGACAAAAAATAGGCAACAATACCACCACCTTTACGGATAAGGAACCGGAAAGAAATTTTGACGACGATGATGATGAGATGGCATACAGCGATGAGGTCGCAAGCCATCACAAACCGGAAGAAGCTGAACAGTCCACCATGAACAAATTATTAGAGATGGTAAGCCAATTGGGAGGCCGGCAGTCGGAAATGGAAAAAATTATTACACAACTTTCGTTCGGCTCCTTTAATAATATGGGACAACCAGGTCAAGGATCCTGGACACAATAGTCACAAATAAATTAAAAACTAAAAATATATCTATGACAGAATACAACAAAAATAATATAAATAATAATTCGCATAATAATACGAACATTAATGAACAATCTATAAATAGTAATCTGGATACATTAAATTCAAATAGTTCTGATTCGTTAAATCTTATTAACAATAGTCCACCTTCCATAGAACATATAAATCCCACTGAGCATGGTCTAAATACACACACCAAGGATAATAATATAGAAAACACAGCAGCACATAACAATGAGACACTATGGAGAATTGCAACACAGAACATAAGGGGAATAGGTGAAAATGTTAAACAACAGACATGGTGGGATTACTGTCTAGAAGAAAAATTGAACGTAATATTTCTCACCGAAACAAAGACAACTAAAGCTACTGAGAAAGGTATTTTCTCGGATCAAAAATCACGAAGTCAAAAGGGAAAAATGACATACAAAACGTGGTGGTCGTCTACCGAAATAGCATATAATAATAACTTGGGTTCAGGAGTGGGATTTATGATCGACTCCGAAATCTCCAAACACGTATACCTTCGAAGGGCACGGAATAAGCATTTTGCTCTCATATAGAGGAAACACTACCCTACAGCTGATAGGTGTTTATGCCCCGAATCAATATTCCACAAACAATAGTCAATTGAACGGACTTAGGCCATGGCTATACAATCATATGTCGCAAGCTCTAACCAATAACTGGATTTCTATTGTTATGGGAGACTGGAATGCCACACCGAATCCGAGTGTGGACCGCTTCCCGACAAAACGGAAGACAACACCCGAAAATAGTTTAATACAATCGCTAATACATTTCGACTCATCAATGGAGATATAAAAGAATATACATACCACCAAATACATAATAACGAAACAAGAAGTAAAAGCCGCATAGATACAATTTGGATAAACCAGAAACATGAAGCTCTTATCGAGGATGCAACCATAGACAATACCAAACTTGTAGCACACNTCTAGAAGAAAAATTGAACGTAATATTTCTCACCGAAACAAAGACAACTAAAGCTACTGAGAAAGGTATTTTCTCGGATCAAAAATCACGAAGTCAAAAGGGAAAAATGACATACAAAACGTGGTGGTCGTCTACCGAAATAGCATATAATAATAACTTGGGTTCAGGAGTGGGATTTATGATCGACTCCGAAATCTCCAAACACGTATACCTTCGAAGGGCACGGAATAAGCATTTTGCTCTCATATAGAGGAAACACTACCCTACAGCTGATAGGTGTTTATGCCCCGAATCAATATTCCACAAACAATAGTCAATTGAACGGACTTAGGCCATGGCTATACAATCATATGTCGCAAGCTCTAACCAATAACTGGATTTCTATTGTTATGGGAGACTGGAATGCCACACCGAATCCGAGTGTGGACCGCTTCCCGACAAAACGGAAGACAACACCCGAAAATAGTTTAATACAATCGCTAATACATTTCGACTCATCAATGGAGATATAAAAGAATATACATACCACCAAATACATAATAACGAAACAAGAAGTAAAAGCCGCATAGATACAATTTGGATAAACCAGAAACATGAAGCTCTTATCGAGGATGCAACCATAGACAATACCAAACTTGTAGCACACAGTGATCACTTATGTGCCCGGATAGAGCTAAACACTGATCAATTTTGTAATGAGAATAATCAAGGGAAAAAATATAAAAAACTAAACTATCGAATCCCTAGATTATGGAATCTAAAATTAGCCCATGAATCAGATTGGACCAATTTCACGTCACATATGAAAGACGACTTTGAAAAACTATTAGAAAATAATGTTTTGACTGAATCAGTTAACGACCTATGGATTAAAATCAAAACGATCATCTTGGCATCGGGGAACAAATTCTTGCCCAAAGCCAAAGAACCTAAAGACCGTCCTAACTTATCATGGCACAAACACCCGGAATTTTCAAAGTTAAACTTATATAATACACTTTATAAATCGGGCAATAAATTAGAAAAAGAAACCTCTCCGGATACACGTCTTCTCACGACTATAGAAAACATTATAAAAAAATTTGACGATAGTTATAAGATCATCATCGACCCATACCCGATACACGGTACACCGGAAGAACGTTCCTCATGGATAGAACACATCAAATCCATCTGGGCATCATCTAGGAAAATTATTAAAAAAGAATTAATAAAAGCTAAATCCAGAGAAATAAAAAATAAAATAGAAACGCGACAATTACTCTTACACACGAAGCTTAAACAAATGATCACTAAGATCCTAAATAGAGACTCTCGACGGATAACTTTAGATAGATTAGTAGAAGAACAAACTAACGGCAATAAAATCGTCATCACGGATCCTGCACATATAAAAAATAAAGTTAAAGATCACCTTTTTAATTGGATGAAAGGGATTGAATTATCTCAAACGATACAAAATACCCGATGGGAAGATAGATACAAACCCGTAGAAGCTATCGACAGTCAAATCTATAACCCACTAATCACCTCGATAAACGTAGAGGAAATTAAAAGGGTAATTAATATAATGAACAATAATAAAGCTCCGGGCCCTCATTAATTCCTTATGAAATTTACAAACATTTTGATGACAAAGGATTAAATATACTCAGCAAACCAGTGTTGTACACGGACAATGTCCGCGAGATTTTCTTTGGACACGGACAATCTTGGACAATGTCCACTGTCCATGTCCAAAAATTTGTCCAATTATTTTGTTGTCACGCGGACATGTCCAGAAAAAAATTTAAGATGTCCAATGTCCCGCGGACATTATCACATGATATTTTTTTATCATGGCTCCTTTACCATTTCTTTTAGAAGAATATATTATTAAAACTGATGAAAAAATAAATAAATGTAATGTTAAAGTTTATTGTAAACCTTGTATTAAGAGTTTAGGAGATATAGAAGGAAGAAAGAATTGGTTTCCAAATAAAAAAGATCGAATTATTGCACATTTTAAAAAATGTAAAAATTTTTTAAATGAAACTACACCTGAAAAAAGGGAAGAAATTTTTAATTTACAAAATAATAATAATACTAATAACAACAACTTAAATATTAATAAAAGAAAAGGTAAGATTGTTATATTTTTATATTTTATATTTTTTTTATATTTTTAATTTTTTAATATTTTTTTTTTTTTAGAAACTTCTTTCACCAGCGAAACTTCTTCATCAAAAGTAATTATTAGATCATCAAGTTATGGAGTTATGGATAATTATATAGTTCGTCCATTATCAGTTGCAGACATGAAAAAATTTCATACACTTCTTCTTCAACTTTCACTTTCTTGTGGATGGGCTTTTAATTGGATTAATAAACCTGAAACTGAAGAACTTTTTACTTTTTTAAATCCTTTTTTAAAACTTCCCGATCGTCGTTTACTTGGAGGTCGTATTTTAAATGAAGCCGTTAATGATTCTAATAGTTGGATGATAAAAAATCTTCAAGAGGATCAAATAGGAGTAACAGTTACTTTCGATGGTTGGACCAATGTTAGAAATGAACATATAATGGGAATTGTAATTATTACATCAGAAGGTCATCCATATGTATGGAAAGCAATTGACATTAGTTCTGAACATGAAACTCATATAGAAGTAATGGAAAAAACAAATACTATTCTAGAAGAATTAAACAATAATTCAATTAAGGTTTGTGCACTTGTAACAGATAGTGCCGGTGCTTATGCAGCATCCAGGTATTTTTTTTTATTAATACCATTATTAAGCTAAATAATAATATTTAATTTAACTAACTAATACTATATATAGACGTAGATTACGAATATCAAAAAAATCAATTGTCTTCTTTCCCTGTTTTGCTCATCAATTAAATCTCTGTGTCGGTGAAGTCTTTAAAGAATCTACAGAATTTAAAACAACATTAGATAAAGCAATACGACTTGCTTCTTTCTTTAGAAATTCTAATAATAAATTTTTTATTTCTAAATTAAAAGAAATACAATATGAAGAATATAATAAAGAAAGTACAATTGTTTCGCCTGGAGAAACCCGTTGGAATAGCTATTATTATGTTTGTACAAGCTTAATAAAAACACAGAAAGCATTACATGTAAATATTGCAAATTATTTTTTATATATTTTAAGAAAATTATTTTAATTAAAATTTATTTTTTTATTAGATATTAGCAATAAAATATGAACCGCCAATTCTAGAAACTCGTCGACGCCCGGGAGAAGATTCCATTTTAAAACGAGATATTTATGAAATAATTACTTCTTCCATCTTTGGCAACACATTAATCAATTAATAGAAATTTTATATCCTTATTGTAAGATTCTAAATTTATTACAGAGTGATAAAGCACGTTTACATGAAGTAATTCAAGGATTAGCTTATATTATTCAAATCTGGAATAATTTTTCTGACGAATATTTAGCTGCAAAATTAATTGCCAGAATAGAACGAAGATGGAAAGAATGGGAACAACCTATTTTAATTCTTTCTTGCATATTGCACCCGGAGTACCGATTAAAATTATTTAATAATAGAAATATTAATTATGTTACGAAGGGTTCTTGGTTAGGGTATTATTATCATGTGTGGACGGGAAAACATGCAACAAGTATTCTTAAAGAGTTAGATAATTATCGCTTAGAAGTTTATCCTTTTGATTCAATTACATGGAATCAATTTAATAATGATATTTATAGATATTGGTGTTTTCTTTCTGCATCTACGAATGAATTAGGATTTGTGGCATGTAGAATTTTTGGAATATGTGTTAATGCAGCTTCTGTTGAAAGACTTTGGAGTTGTATGGGCTTTATTCATTCGAATCGGCGTAACCGATTATCAGTACGTTTTAATTATTTATTAATCAATTAACTAATAATGACATCATAATTTTTTTAATTTATTAAATATTTAATGTAATTTTTATTTTTATTAGATTTCTAAAGTTCTCAATATGAGTAAGTTGAGAGCAGATATTACATATAATCATCGTCGGCAAGAAAAAACCCCAATAGTTACAGTACAAACAATAATAGCAGAACTTGAATCATTAAAATATAACGAAACTTTGCAAGATAATACAATTGATAACACAATCAATAATACGATTGATAATACAGATTTAACTGACAACGAAAATTTTGAAGTTATTGATAGTTCTCAAGAATCCGAAGAAGAAATAGATGAGGATACTAATTCAGGTGATTTTGGAAATTATTTGCAAGAATGGATAAGTATGCTAGAAGATGAAACAGAAACTTTTATTGATCTTGAAGAAAATGAAAATGAAGAATTGGAAAATATCATTCATCCAGCAATTAATGCAAATGCTAAATGGGAATTATTATCCCTTTTTAAAGAATTAAATTCTCCATTGTAAAAAAAAGAAAATTTATTAAATATAAATAAAAAAAATTATTTTCAAAATTTGCGAATATTAATTATTATATAATATATTTTTTTGTAATCTTAATCAAGTTTATAATAAGAATTTTTCTATCTTTAATCCACACACCAATTCACATCCAGATTTATTTATCATTTGAATCGATTTCTAGTATTTCATCAAAGTTTATATGATTAATAATGAACTTGCTAATGCAAATATTAGAAAGTTGAAAGTAACATCGTGATGGAAATGATTTTAAAGTAAAAAAGAATAAATAAATTTGTTATTGACCAAGGAAATGGAAAATTCATCTCAAACTATACTGGTATTTCTCGCATTTGTTAGGTTCTGAAATATCTGAATTGTCGAAGGTACAATTAGAATGATGGCGACTAAAGATAATATTGCATGACGTGACGATGATAAAATTCATATGTACATACTAAACATCTTGTATCGTTTTACTTTTAATATTGCACTACCCGTTTTACTTCCTTATTTTTATTTTTTGTTTCAGATGTTAAGCATATTACATTATAATTATATTATGTTTATAATAAATAAATAAAAAAAACAATAATAAAATATTTAAAAAACCCAATTCAAGGAAAAATATATTTTATACGTATATCGTATTATTTATTAAAGGAAAACTATTAAATCTCTTGGACATATGATATATATAAATGTCCCAGACATTGATTTCATTACATGCCCAAATTTGGTCCCGTCCAATGTTCACATTCGCGTCCAGCGACAACACCGTCCACAAGTCAGCAATTACAATTCCAAGAGAATAACGAAGAGAAAGTAAGGAAAAAAGGTGAGTGAATTATTTATACATTTTTTTTAATAAAGTAAAAAAAAATCATTAATAATACTTACGTTAATCCGTTTCGCAATGGTTCCACTGATCCCAAGAGAGAAAATCCACAAGCCAGCAATACAATTCCAGGGGAGTAACAGAGAGAAAGAAAGTAAGGAAAAAAGGTGAGTGAATAATTTATATATATTTTTTTAAAATAAAAAAAATAATCATTAATAATACTTGCATTAATTTCGCAACAGTTCCACCGATTCCAGGAGAAAGAACCTACTCTAACTGCTGAGCCTGCAACATATGCGTATCCACATGCCGTAGTCCAATTTATTAGACCTCGCTTTCCAATAAATGTCAAGCCAGTAATTCCAATTCCAGGAGAGTAACGGAGCAAGGAAAAAAGGTGATTGAATTATTTTTAATAATAATAAAAATAAAATAAAATAAAAAAAAGATTATCAAATTTATATTAATTCGACATAACATTTTTATTAGAACAACAAATCAGCAGATTATATCCTATCATGTGATTATAATTATAAAATGTCCCGGACATTAATTTTTATTGGACATGTCCGCGGACGTCCAAAATTTGGACAGTCCAATGTCCATGTCCGCGTCCGTTGACAACACTGCAGCAAACTATTCAATAATATTTTACAATCTGGCCAAGTTCCTCAAGACTGGGTATGCAGTAATATAACTTTAATACCGAAGCCAAAAGAATGGGAAGGAAATTTAGAAATCACCAGACCTATCACATTGATAGAAACAGCAAGAAAGATATTTACAAAAATTCTTACAATCCGCCTATCAGATATAATGGTACAAAATAATATTTTAACAGGTAACAATTACGCAGGACTTCCTGGAGGGCGCACATCCTACCCGATACACATACTTAACAATCTAATGGAAGACGCCAGGGAAAACAAAAAAGAAATGTGGTTGCTATTCCAGGATATCAGTAAGGCATTCGACTCAGTTGATCCTGAAATGATGAAACTAGCCATGAAACGACTCAAAATCCCTCAAAATATAGTAAAAATCATTAGCTATATAGAAGACAATCGAATCGCCCGAGGATTAACTGAATATGGCCCGACAGAGCCGTATAGAGTCATTAAAGGAGTGGACCAGAGTGACTCAATTTCACCACTACTATGGTGCATCTTTTATGATCCACTGTTGGCGGAAATTGAAAACCTAAAAAAAGGATACGAAATGGAACTTAAATGGAGGGTAGATATGTCACTACAAGAACAAACATGGGAAAAGAAAATGATTACATCCATGGCTTACATGGATGACACCGTCTGGATCACTAGTAATAAAGCGCAACTAGAAGATATACTCTCTGTGGTCGAAGATTTCTTCAATCTCAACAAAATCAAAGTTAACGCATCGAAATCAGATCTCATTTTAATAAATGGCAGGAAGCACGACCCTCAACCTGGGATATCCTTCATGGGCGACCAAATCGCTCCTGCGAAACCAAATAACGCCATCCGTTACTTGGGAGTATGGATACAAGGCAACGGGAAGAAATCGTACCAAAAGAAGTTAATAGAGGACAAAATTAAAACCACGACATCCATAATGATTCGAAAAAGCTTAACAGACAAACAAAGTAGATATATAATTAATCACGTACTGTTCCCGCAGATAGAATATCTACTACAAGACTGTATTTACACAGAAAATGAACTTAACAAACTTAATGCCAGAATTAGAATGACTTTCAAANGAACTTAAATGGAGGGTAGATATGTCACTACAAGAACAAACATGGGAAAAGAAAATGATTACATCCATGGCTTACATGGATGACACCGTCTGGATCACTAGTAATAAAGCGCAACTAGAAGATATACTCTCTGTGGTCGAAGATTTCTTCAATCTCAACAAAATCAAAGTTAACGCATCGAAATCAGATCTCATTTTAATAAATGGCAGGAAGCACGACCCTCAACCTGGGATATCCTTCATGGGCGACCAAATCGCTCCTGCGAAACCAAATAACGCCATCCGTTACTTGGGAGTATGGATACAAGGCAACGGGAAGAAATCGTACCAAAAGAAGTTAATAGAGGACAAAATTAAAACCACGACATCCATAATGATTCGAAAAAGCTTAACAGACAAACAAAGTAGATATATAATTAATCACGTACTGTTCCCGCAGATAGAATATCTACTACAAGACTGTATTTACACAGAAAATGAACTTAACAAACTTAATGCCAGAATTAGAATGACTTTCAAACGGGCATGTGGCTATGCCTCAAAATTACCAAACAGCGTACTATACTCTACAATGGGATACAAACTATATGACTTACACAACCGTCAACTGCAGTCTCATGCTACAGAATTAACAAACAGACTAAATAAAACGGACCTTTGCAATTGGACGACTAAAGTCAGATTACAAAAACTCCAAGATCACATGTGAACAACGGAATCGATATGGGATAAAAAAGTAATAAGCAAGTTTAGAGCCAAACATCTCAACTTAACTGGGGAAATTCTTAAATTATTAGCAAATAATGGTATAGAGATTCGGGTCAATGGTAAACTAGAATTCCCGGTTATGATAAAAGGAGGGAAAATTAGTATAGAAGCATATAAAAACTCAGACAAATGGTACCACCAACACAAAAGCAGTTTAAGGAAATATGGAGTTTTATATATTGAGCAACTACTAAACGCAGACCTGAGCAAGGTCTTAGCATTAAAACAAATTCACCAATATGAAATACCGAGGAAGAATCTATCATGGTACATAGATATAAAAAACGATCTAGAAATGCAGTTAGAAACTCTCAGGACCCAACTCGGAACTAACTCCATCAACCGACTCACCCTCATTGATAGTACAACGAAACTAAAAGGAAAAATGGTCACGATCCCTCACCCCACGGGTTCAATTATCGGAAAAGTGACACGTGAAAGAAAAGATAATGAACAACAAATAATCCTTCGCCACTATTTAAATGAAATAGAAGAGGATAAAGCTCGATCACCACTAACCGCTTGCGAAGGCTGCACATTAAAAGAACCAATCGTTGAGGGATCCTCATCAAGCAGAGTAGAGACAATCTTACAATATTGCTCAATACCGGCTAATATAGAGAAAATAAGCCATCTACCAACCAGATATTCTGCCTATTCCGTAAGCAAAGCAGAAGATAAACGAAGGAAACTGAGAACAGTAATTTCGCCAAATTCACTCAATACATATCATGATAACATACCCAAAACGATACAATATAAAAGTCTTGATCACCATATAAACAATTCAACCTTCTTGGAAAATATAATTAACTCCGATGAAGAAACAATGGGACATATGAAAAATATAATTCAAAAGTTGCAAAGACATAAAAATCTAGAAGTATACACGGACGGATCACTCAAAAAACTTAAAGCAATGGGACAACAAAATGTGTCTCCAGATCAATAAACAATGGGGTTTGGAGTAGTCTGCATTACAAATAACCCAACACCACAACAGTTCACATGGAAAGGGAAAATTAAAGGCCCACCATCTTCAATGAGAGCAGAATTGTGGGGCATCCTCTCCATAATCTGGGCCGCATCTCATAAGTCAACGATCAAAATCTATACCGATAGCGAATCCTCAATTAAATCAATTACTGGATACATGAATGGAAGGAAAGGAAAACATTGGAGCAATTATTCAAATCCCATGGTCTTACAGACAATTAAAGAACTAATACTTATCAAAGAATTAGTCGTTGATCTCGAAAAAATCGCTGCTCATCAAGGGCACCAATACAACGAACAAGCAGATCGGTTAGCGAAAGAAGGTGCAGATTCAATGTCCATATTCACCATAAATATGGAATATATCAATAGTCAACAATTTCACTTCAAATGGAATAATAAAGAAATAGATGCAGGAATTAAAGAATTCATAAAGAAAAAGTCAGAAGTAGAAACAGTAACTTCGTGGTTTACTCAACACCGTATATATAATTGGTTGAATCGAAACATTCGAAACGAGACGAATTGGCAATGGTCAGCTCAAATATGGCACAATACCAAAGTCACCAACACAGTAACCAACTCCAAAGATAGCTCATCCCGAGCCTTCTCTTTAAAATTACTAAATGAGGAACTTCCTACCATGAGCAATCTAAATTTAAGGAAATCCAATATTTATAAAGAAAAAACATGCCCATTTTGCAATAAATACAAAGAAACCAATACCCATGTTTTCATATGTGGAGACCAAGGAAAAAAATTAAAGATAGCTTTTCGTTCTGTTATAAAAAAATTATATTTCAAAGAAAAAGGGAATCAAGGTTTACCAGACTTAATGGGAAAAATAAACAGAGGTCACTTTATGAAAATAAATCACAACAGAGAAGTAATGGGAACTCAACCGACAGATAGATTCGAATTTAACGATCTCGCTCGAGGTCTAATCCCAAAATCTATTTATAAACTTATAAGGAGTAAAGTGAATTCAATAGAAGTAAGTAAGAACATGGTCCTTAACATATTTCGGGAATGGAAAACACTCTTATACAATCGTTGGAAAACTAGATGTAAAGAGTTTCTAGTATGGGAAGATCAAAATAAAATAAGGGAAAGTGATAAACGAAGTAAAGGTAAAAGGGCATACATGAACCCGGACTATATTGAAAGTAAAACGCATTTAATTACTATAGCAAAGAACATTGTTAACTATACTATAGATAGTTTGTATAAATTTAATTATAATATGCTTTCAAATATAAATTTTTGTTTAGACTTAGGCGGGGCTGTAGCCTCCCAGTAAAAGGGTAAAACCTTTTACAGTGGTTGGCTAGGCGGTAGTTATTTATAACTTAGTCAGGTTTTATTCTTCATGTATTTTTTATTAAATATTAATAAATGAATAAAGTCGAGGCCTCACTGGTCCAATTCCATTACAAAGTATTCATTAAAAAAAACTCTTTCCGCTAATCATTTTTTACCATTTTTTGAAGACGCTTCCAACATAGTGTTCGCTAGTTGTTTATATAATAACTATGCTAAAATAACTATTTTTCATTCTTTTCTCTTCAATAACCATCCAAGTCATCTTCTCATAATCTTATTTATCTCCTTAGCTTAACAAAATGCGAGTAAGTTTTGTTAGGGAACTGTCGTAACGAGTCGCTAAAACGTCATGAAAAACTGAGCTTTTATGTAGTTACAAAAGAAAGATAAATGCGTAATAGTGAGGGTTAGATTCCCCAAGTCAGGAGTAGAAGCTTCTTGGTTACATGTGAACTAATATGCTTATGGAAGCACTTTGGTTTCTTTATTTTTGGGCGGTATTCCTTAATGACGATATCCCCTTTCGGTCCGGGCATAAACACAAGGTTTACCCATTAACAACATGAAAAACTGAGCTTGCGTATTGCCGTTGTGTGAGATACAATAGTGAGGGTTAGATTCCCCAAGTCAGGAGTTAGTAGAGTGAACTAGTCGTATGGCGCAACATATTATTAAAGGTCTCTTCGTCGAATACGTCTTTAGGGCCGTAAAATCTTCTGGGGGAACCCATGGAGTTATCGTTGGGCTGAAATTCTTGGCGTTATTGTCCTATGTTGATTGGTGCCTGCGGTGGCATAGAGATGCATAGCTGATGATCATAATTTCCTTTTGTGCACGAGCATTAGGATTGTGATAAACAATAGTGCATGAATGAAATTCTATGTAGGTGTTAGGTCGACAAATTGAAGTTTTATGTCACGATTGGTTTATTGTCAAAGGTTTAACAAGCGTCAGTATTGGATCATGATAAGAATAGATAAATAATTTTATTCAATAAATTCATTAGGTTGGATGATTAGTGGTTAGATTGATTTCTGTGGTGGTACGTTGGTACTAAGGGGTAGAATGGTGGTAACGGTGTGTGATGTGATGAATTGTGGGAGGACGGGGGTGTGAGATGTAAGTTGAAGGGTGTGAGTTGTATTATTATTATAAGTATGGTTATTTGTTCTTAATGCTTCACTTAACCGAATAAGCGGAGGTTGACGTGATGGGTATCGGAGTGTTTAACTGGTACTTCGTTGAGTATACGCTGATATTGAAAAATATATTAGCCTCTATCGCAGCGAACGTTAAAAATCCTCAAACCTTTCTCAAGAAAAGGGCTCTTCGGGAGTCAATATCCGAAAGGGCTTTCATACCGAACTATTATGCATTAGTGGGAGAACTTTGGTTCATAAATGCAAAACCAAAATGTGTAATCGGAAGAAATATTGCAAGTCTCATTAAACCAGGATGACATAACGGTTCCAACTGGACCAAAAGCGTGGGAGACTTAGGTCGAAATATAGTGAAAGGCACTTACCACCATCCCGTGTTGAGAAATATTTCGCCCCTGAAAGTTTTATCCGACAAGGGAGACCACTCTTAGTAATCATTAGGTACTTTTAACTGTACTCGTAATAATAATAGTGTTGTTTATAGTTGTGTTAGTAGTAACCTACGGCGATAGGTGTGGAGGAATTAGTTGATGAGTTGTGTTTGTTGATTTAGTTGTTTTATTTGGGTGTTAAATTAGTTGTTGGGAGTTGGTTGTAGTTTCGTTGGTAAAAAATGTCCTGTAGAGGTTTTTATATGATCTTGTTTTCCTCTCTTACTTTCAAATATTTTTCTTGTACAGACTTTGGTAGGAAAATCACCTGCCATATAAAAGGGTTAACCTTTTACAGTGGTTGGTTAGGCGGTAGTTATTTATAACTTAGTCAGGTTTTATTCTTCATGTATTTTTTATAAAATATTAATTAATGAATAAAGTCGAGACCTCACTGGTCCAATTCCATTACAAAGTATTCATTAAAAAAAAAACTCTTTCTGGTTATCCGTCCGTCACTCAAATTCCGCAGTAAAGAACTGAAGTGGGTATTTATGAAGTTACGAAAGGCAGTCTAAGTTGGAGGTTAGGTAGCAACCAGATAAGACTAGAAGACGTTGGGGCTACTTTTCTTAAATACTTATGAAGTTTGGTTAGTGGAGTTGGTTCCAGTTTCTTCGCAGAAGACGTAAACGGCGAAACTCTCTAAAATTCTTGGAAAATAGTCTTGGAGTGCAGAAGCTTTAGGACGAACCGGGGCAGGACTTAGGGGCCAGCCTCTTTTTTCTAGGTTGGATAGTTTGTTTTTGAACGAACGGAATAAACGAAGAAGTTTTCCTGGAGCTGTTTGACTCTCGTATATATTGGTTATGGGTCTGCGCTACAAAATTTTTCCTCTTTTTCATGGAATACTTTTTGGGGGGGAATGTCAAATCTCGGTTTGACCCTGAATCGTCGATCTTGTAGATCCAGGTGGTGATGCACTGATGAAATTGGGTGATACAGTGGTATCTAAGGTGTGATCGGTGGGGCTGAAAATTTCTGTGGTGGTACGGTGGTACTAAGGGGTTGACAGGGGGTAAGAACGTGTGATGTGATGTTTAGTTTGTTAGACGGGGGTGGGAGTTGTATTTAAAGGTAGATGGGTGTGAGTTGGGTGTTTGTAAGAGGATTAGTTGTTGGGTGTCGGTGGCGGTTTTTAAGGGGAGTATTTCCAGCTACCTTATATGAGTGATAAGGGAGGAGGTGAGATATGTGAGCTGATGATCTTGTCATTTCCGCCAAAGTCGGGGGATATACCTTATATGAGCGATAAGGGAGCAGTTTTCTGATGTGAGCTGATGCGGAAAACATTTGCGACTTGGTATCCTAACTTCCTTTTTTTTATCGAAGAGCCTCTTCGACACCGAAATTTTTTTTTTAGATAATACCTTTCTAGGGGTAGAAGGGTTGAAAAAAGTTATCTTATGGAGGCATTATTCTTAAGATATCCTGTATTCAGTTTGGCTGCAGGATCTTAGGGGTGAGATTGAGATAAGTTGCTATGTAAAATTGATGAGGACTTAGTTTTTATTCTGAAAAGGGTAAATACGGAAAGTTTTAAAGTAATTTAAAATGGAGAGAAATCTGAAAGTTTTACGTCGGTGGCTGGTCAAGCGGTGGCGGTTGAAATATACTTAGCCTAGTTAGTGGTGGGATCCGGATATCCGTTTATCCGTGAACGGATAATCCGTGAGCTTTATCACGGATACGGATATCTGTAATTAAATATCCGGATATATCCGCGGATATCCTTGGATATCTGTTATTATCCGAGGATATCCTTATATATCCGTTATTATCCGTACTTATCCGTTATATATCTGTTTTATCCGTTATATATCTGTTTTTATCCGTTATTTATCTGTTTTTATCCGTTATATATCTGTGAATAAAAAACTAAAAATTAGAGATAATTGTCAAGGGTTGTCACATATAAATTTTTTATTTTAATGTGTAAATATCAAAAATGATACTAAGTAACCTTAAAGATAAGAATGAATTGCGCATCATATTAAAATTGAGTGAACAATTGTTATTTCAAAAGATTTCACCCGTTCGAACTTTAATCGTCAATAGTTCCCTTAATTTTGATGATNACATTTACTTATTAAAATAAAAAGTTTTATATGTGACAACCGTCAACAATTATTTCCGATTTGTAATTTATAAAGTATTTTTTAAAATCAATTACACAATAATAATGATTGTCAAAGGAAAAAATTGATCATAACTTTAAGCTTGATGCAGTAACTTTATAAATAAAAACAAATAGAAATGGATAGTTTTTTATTTATAAAAATTTATTTTATTTATTTTAAAAGCAACCAAAAAAGTATAAATTTTTATTTATAAAAATTTTATTTTAAAAGCAACCAAATTTCTTTTTTAACTATTTATTTTATTTTAAAACTAATTAAATTTCTTTTTTAATTATTATTTATGTATCCACTGGAAAAATTCCTCCAGCCAATTGCCAATTTTTTTTACAAAAAATTAAATTTTCAAATGTAATTGCTGTTAATTGTGTTCTTTTTATAGTCATAATATTTCCTGCTTGACTGAATAATCTTTCACTTGATGTGGAGGTTGCTGGAATAGCTAAATATTTTTTAGCTAATTTTGATAATATTGGAAACCTAGATACATTGTTTTTCCACCATGAAAGAGGACAATTTTCAAAATGAATTTTAGGTAATGCTAAATAATTATCTACTTCATCAAGATTCTTTTAGCTGTCCATAAATCAGTAGTCAAAGAACATGAAGTAATTTCTTCATTAAATTTTTTTACCAAAATGGTTTTAATTTGATTATATGATTCTGCTAATAATTGTTGAATTGTTTTTTTACTTGGAAGTTGATAATAAGGATCAAGTTCATGGATAAATTCAATAAATCCCTCATCATTGCACATACTTATTGGTTGAATATCTTTAATTAACATTCCAACAAATTTTTTATCACGACTTTGTTTAATATCAGGATTACTTCTCAGTACTTCCTCAATAGATGGTTGTGATGACTGATTATTATTTTTAAATTCATGCATTTTTCTCTTATGGCTTTCTTCTGTAATTCTATGTGTAGCAAGATGGAACCTATGAAATAACCACAAAATCCTTTCTTATTTTTTTGTTGAACTAAACACTCTCCAATTCTTCTATATTGCCCAATAGGTTTATATTGTTTGAAATAATCCCATATCTAACTTGTTCCTGGTTTTGTATTTGTTGTAGGAATCAATTGATTAGATATTTTATTCAAGTTTATTTTTGTTGATTTTTTATAGTGTTTTTTAAGTTTTTTTGAATTTGAACTAGTTGTAGACTGACTATCTATATTTGAGTCTGATATTACCACTACAGGCTCAAGGGGATTTTTTTTTGCCATTTAGATGAATTATGTCTTTGCTTTTGTCTTTTCAAATTATTTTGTTCAATAACTTCAAGATCAGACTATTCAGACTGTTCAGATTGTTCAGACTGTGATAACTCTGTTTCTATCTGTTTTGTAGACTCATCACTTTCATCATTGGACATTCTGGCTATTTTGAAGTAAGAATAATTGCATGGATTTTTATTTTTTTTATTTCAAATAAAATGCGTCACACAAATCTTCAGAGTTATTGTACAACAATGAATTTTCTTTACATAATTATCTTCATAGTAAATTATTAAATCCAAAACATATGCATTGATTAACATTCATATCAATCTCAACTGATTGCAATAAGCAAACTCAAAGATGAAGAGAAGAGGTAGTATTGTTATTTTATTTTATTTTTTTTAAAAGAAAAATAATGATAATGAGCATCTGCCATGTGCTGTCCCAATGATTCCACAATCTTAAAGGAGAAAAGAAGAGATAAATATTATTATTTGTTTTTTTAAGAAAATAATTAAATAATAAAAAAAACACTTACATATTTCCACCACACACATAGTCCAATCAATTCCATATTCCTAAAGGAGAGAAGAGATAAGTATTGTTTTCTTTTTTATTTTTATTTTTTTTTAAAAAAAATAAAAATAAAAATAGATACCTTTGTCGCCGTACGCTTGCCCAATCAAAGAGTATTATCGTTTTTCTTTTTTTCTTTTATTATTTTTTAAAAAAAAAATAAAATAGATCCTTCACAACTGTACACCTGTTCAACCAATTCCGTATTCCTAAAAGGAGAGAGGTAAGTATTGTTTTCTATATTTTAATCATTTTTTTTTTAAAAAAAATAGATACCTTCATCGCCGTACAGTCCGCCTAACCGATTCTGTATTCCTAAAAAGAGAGAAGAGATAAGTATATTCTTTTTTTAAAAAAAAAATAAAATAAAAATAATTACCTTTGCCTCCAATCAATTCTGTATTCCTAAGGAAGAGAAGAGGTAGGTATCGTTTTCCTTTTTATTTTTTTTTTTTAAAAAAAAAA
>PQFF01000103.1:78276-91989 GCA_003547095.1 Diversispora epigaea | reverse complement strand
TCCTTGTCTCCTGTCTTTTGGCTTTGCTCTATTATTATTATATGCTATATTTTTTATATTCTCTCAAATATACATACTTAGGATGTAGTTATATAATATTGCACGTATTTTTTATTTTATTTACAATGGTATACTCCTTGTCTCCTGTCTTTTGCCTTTGCTCTATTATTATTATATGCTATATTCTTTATATTCTCTCAAATATACATACTTAGGATGTAGTTATATAATATTGCACGTATTTTTTATTTCAATTTTTTTTTTTCATTTTTCGTAATATTATTATTTTTTACTTGCATTTTCCGTAACATTACTATTACCTTTACATGAAATTATTAATACACTGACATTTTTTTTTATTTTATTTCGATAACGCTACAAATTTTATTTTATTGTCTGGTAATAAGGTATGTATGTATTAGTTGTTACTATATGCTATATTCTTTCGAATCTACATACTTTAGAATATAATCAAATAATACTGCACGTATTTTTATTAGTTTCCATAACATTACTATTTATTTCAATTTTTTTGTTTGCATTTTCCATAACATTACTATTTTTTTGTTTATTTTTATGAAATATTTATTTATTATTTAAGATGAGCAATTTGAACGAATTATTTAAAAAAAAAAACAAACCCCTTCGCGCATCTCTTCATATTCACGCGCTTCTTCCTCGCGCCCTTCCTCGACTTCAGCTTCACGCCCTTCTTCGGCTTCAGCTTTACGCCCTTCTTCGGCTTCAGCTTTACGCCCTTCTTCGACTTCAGCTTCACGTCCTTCTTTATTTCCACGTCCACTACTAGAATCTGAAGATTCAGACTTAACCTCATCTTCGGTAGATCAAATGAATGATGGTATAATAATATATTGGTTTAATTATTTCAAAAAAAAATTAAAATGACTAAAAATTTTTTATGTTTCAAGCCGTTACAAGAAGAATCTTTTCGAAATTGGATAATCTAAAAACACTTCTAGAAAAAGTTAAAAAAAATCAAGAAGACATGAAAGAAGAAATAAAAACTATTAAAGAAGAAGTCGCCATACTTTCACATGATCAAGCTTGTATAGATGTTAGTATAATATTAAAATTTGAACATTTCGCAAATGTTCGCAATATTAACAATTTTTATAAATAGGCTGTGATAATTAAGTCTGCTTAAGACCTGTTAGAAAAAAAAATATATCCCAATTATGACGAATTCAAAGAATCTGCCNCGATCATGTGATGTAAATCGATTTTTATAAAAATCGAATACCGAATACAAAACCATATGATATATATAAAAGTATTTGTATTACATATGATTTACAGATTAAACAAATATTAATGATAGATGAGTCATCTGCACATCTATTTATTGCATTTTGATCTTTTTTTTAATGCCTTTGTATATAGTCTTTATACCGATTACAAAATGACTAAAAACCGATTACAAAACGACTAAAACCGATTACAAAACGATTAAAAACGATTACTATTGATTACCTTGCGAATACATTTACTTATTTGATTAAAAAGGCTTTCTATAACCTTTATATTTACAAATATATATATATTTTTTTATTTTTAACATAATATTTGTTATATTTTTAATAAATAAATCTTTGAAATCAAGTTATTTTATTACATATATGATTTTATTGATTTTATTTTATTATAATAATTATAATAAATATATTTTTGGCAAGAAGAGATAACTGTTTAATAGATATGATTCGATATTGTATTATTTTATATCAAGTTATTGGGTTTAATAAAGAAATAATATAGATATTTGATTTTTGTCGAGCGTAAGTCACGTGATTTTCGAATTACGTGACAAATTTTTATTGGTTAAAATGATCATTAATCATGTGATATTTGTTTATTGGTATTCGAATACAAATAAATTATATTAACTGATTTTTTTACATGATCGCACTAATTTGAAAACCGCGATAATTATTTCAAAAAAAAATTAAAATGACTAAAAATTTTTTATGTTTCAAGCCATTACAAGAAGAATCTTTTTGAAATTGGATAATCTAAAAACACTTCTAGAAAAAGTTAAAAAAAATCAAGAAGACATGAAAGAAGAAATAAAAACTATTAAAGAAGAAATCACCATACTTTCACATGATCAAGCTTGTATAGATGTTAGTATAATATTAAAATTTGAACATTTCGCAAATGTTCGCAATATTAACAATTTTTATAAATAGGCTGTGATAATTAAGTCTGCTTAAGACCTGTTAGAAAAAAAAATATATCCCAATTATGACGAATTCAAAGAATCTGCCAAATTTTTTCTAAGAGAATCTGATAATGAATTTTTCTCCACTTTGGGTAGTAAATGGAAACCATATTTTGAAAAAAAAATTTGAAAACCTGTAAGTAAAATCTATAAATTGATATTTTGAAGAGTTTTGTAATTAATTTTTTTAAAAATTTATAGTTATCAAAAAGGCTCCGTTCTCTTAGAGGCACCTTGTGTGCGCGAGTAAAAACAGCAATTTTTGAAAATTTCAGCAATATGTTACCTCCAATTAGTAACGTAGCGAAAGCATCTGAAATTGCGGCGTGGAAGAAGAAACTTGCTGTTTCAAATTGTTTTCGTAAATTATTTGAAAAAATTGAAGACGACGAAAATGACACATATATGACAAAAATAATTAAAAATGTCTGGCCTAAGAAAAAAAATATTCCAAATCTTCAAATCACCTGGGCGATTTCTATTTCAGAAATTTTTCTCAACCCGAAAAATGAAGTTATCAAAATGTCAGAAGAAATTATACAACCGGCTCTTGCAAGAAATTTAGTAAGTAAATTTCATATTACGCCAGATTTTTAAAATTTTCGAAAACTAACAAAATTTTAAAAATAGAGAAAAATTGAAAATGAAGAAGGTTTTGAATACGAATCGGACTCATCTCCAACTCCCCAAAGACCAGTATCTCCAGAAAGACAGAAAGATCCTGAAAAACAGATAGAACCCGAAAGAAACAAAGGAAAGAAAAGAATTATTGAAGTCGAAACTCTACGAAAAAATCTTAAAAAATCCAAAAGAAAAGTAGAAAATAATGAATATGAAGGTAAAAAAAATGATGAATATGAAGGTGATGAAGGTGACGAAGGTGAAGAAGGTGACGAAGGTGAAGATGACGATGACGAAGATGACGAAGATGAAGAAGGTGAAGATAAAGAATATCATAATGAAATAGTAAATATAGAAAGCGAGGATTAAGAAATAAAAAATATAATTTTAAATATTCGGAAATTTTTGTATTAATGTAATTTAACTGGACCAGTGAGGTCTCGACTTTATTCATTATTAAAATTTATTAAAAAATTACATTTTTGTATTAATGTAAATAAAATAATAATAATAATAATAAAATAATAATAATATTTGAAAAATAATAAAAAATTTTGTAAATTTTGAAAACTTTACGGAAAAATTTGCGAAACTTTACGAAAATTTTTCGAAAAGTTGCGAAAAGTTTCAAAAACTTTGTGAAAAGTTGCGAAAAGTTTCAAAAACTTTGTGAAAAGTTGCGAAAAGTTTCAAAAACTTTGTGAAAAGTTGCGAAAAGTTTCGAAAACTTTGTGAAAAGTTTCGAAAACTGCGTGAAAAGTTTCGAAAACTTTGTGAAAAGTTGCGAAAATTTTCGAAAACTGTGTGAAAAGTTGCGAAAATTTTTTGCAGAAATTTCCGAAGGTGTCGGAAATTTGCG
Organism: Diversispora epigaea; assembly: GCA_003547095.1. Classification (NCBI taxonomy): domain Eukaryota; kingdom Fungi; phylum Glomeromycota; class Glomeromycetes; order Diversisporales; family Diversisporaceae; genus Diversispora; species Diversispora epigaea. The sequence continues at coordinate 88,270 of PQFF01000103.1, read as the reverse complement.
GAAATTTTCGAAGTGAAAATTTGCGTAAATTTTTGCCTATTAAAATTTCCTGATATCGTATATTAGTGCATAATAATAAAGAATACTTTATAAATTATCAACCAGTTATAAAATGTATAGAAAATCTTTTATCAAATCCGGAAATTTCTCAGCTTTTTGTGTATGATTACAAAAAATTGGAGGTAAAAAATTTTATTCATTGTTTATACTAACACAAGTTAAAGATCACTAAACATATTATACATATTATTATAGATTGAAAATGAACAATCATATGGAGAACAATATACTAGAAACTGGTGGAAAAAAGTGAAAGAATCAATCCCATCGGTAGCATACATTTTGTCCATCATTCTTTATTCAGATGCAACTACAACTGACACCTTGGGTAAGGGGTCACTTCATTCTATATATATTTCTCTTGGCAATATTCCCACATGGAGAAGAAATAAAGAAGATGCCAAACAGTTATTGGGATTATACATGTTCACAAAATTGATTTTGGATTTTTGAGGTATTTCGACTTTTTGAGATTTATGCAGAATCTATTCTATATATGGAAGTAAAAAAAGTATCCAGTTATGTGTATCTTTAATTAAAGAATAAATCTGGGTGGTCAAAAAATTTCGGGTTTTAAGTAAAATAATTTCGTCTTTTATGAAAAATTATTTCGACTTTTTCTCCCGAAATTGCAATTTCGGGACCCCAAAATAATTTAGCATGCAAGTATAATTGGGATACCTTCCAATTTTATCTGCTAAAGATGAAAGAGAAAAAAAATTCTCTAAATTTAAAAAATTAATTCGCGAAACCTTTCACAATTCTATTAAATTTCTTTTGGATCCATTATTTATAAATGATGATGATGATGGCGATGGCATTGAATTAAAAATTGATAACGAAATTTTCTGGTTTTTTCCAAGAGTTTCCACAATAATATGCGATTGGCCAGAAGCATGTACTTTTTCGTTAACTTATAAATCAACAAATTCAAACTATCCTTGCCATTTTTGTCTAGTATCAAAAGAAAATTTAAATAATACACGTTTAAGGGATGATCAGATGGTACTTCGTAACAAAGAAAATATGTTGCAATATTATAATAACGGTACAACTGAAAAAGCTAGTTTGGAACCAGTTTTCAATTATTTTTGGAATATTCCGTAAGTTTTTGTGATACTCTTTTATATTGTTGAGTACATTCTAACTTTATATTATTTTTAATTTAGAAATATAAATGTTTACGTTGCCACTGTACCCGATAGAATGCATCACTTGGATTTAGGTTTGTATCGCTACCAAATAGAGTTTACTAAAAAATTATTATTTGAAGNTTCGCGAAACCTTTCACAATTCTATTAAATTTCTTTTGGATCCATTATTTACAAATGATGATGATGATGGCGATGGCATTGAATTAAAAATTGATAACGAAATTTTCTGGTTTTTTCCAAGAGTTTCCACAATAATATGCGATTGGCCAGAAGCATGTACTTTTTCGTTAACTTATAAATCAACAAATTCAAACTATCCTTGCCATTTTTGTCTAGTATCAAAAGAAAATTTAAATAATACACGTTTAAGGGATGATCAGATGGTACTTCGTAACAAAGAAAATATGTTGCAATATTATAATAACGGTACAACTGAAAAAGCTAGTTTGGAACCAGTTTTCAATTATTTTTGGAATATTCCGTAAGTTTTTGTGATACTCTTTTATATTGTTGAGTACATTCTAACTTTATATTATTTTTAATTTAGAAATATAAATGTTTACGTTGCCACTGTACCCGATAGAATGCAACACTTGGTTTTAGGTTTGTATCGCTACCAAATAGAGTTTACTAAAAAATTATTATTTGAAGCTGAAGGAAGATCATTAGTGGATAAAATGAACCGGAGAATTACATTAATTCCGAGGCATCCGGAACTAAAAATATTTTCGGGAGGATTACAATCGATAGCTCTTTTAACAGCAGATAATTATAGAAATATTATGAAGGTGATGGTATTTGTAGTTGATGATTTATTAAATAAGGATCTTTCAGAAGTTTACGTGAAGTGGAATGAAATGTACTTATTAAGTCGACAGGAAACATTTAAAGAAAGTGATCTGAAAAATTTTTAGGAAATGAACTAATCTATTTATTAAATTATTTGGTCAATTTTCGAATTCTGATTTTAAACTGCCAAAGTTACATTCATGTTTCATCATATTGTTGATACTATTCGTGAATTTGGAGCCATAAATGGATATACTACAGAAATTTACGAAGCCTTACACAAGACATATGTTAAAATTCCATATCGTCTCAGTAATAAAAAAGATGTGGAAGAGCAAATGATGAAAACTGTAAATATTAACATAAATTATTATATAAAATTATAAAAATAACGGAAAATCTCTAATAAAAAATTTTTTTATTTAGATACGGAGAAAAGCGATAATTAAGCAAAACGACTTTGAAAAAAAATTTAAAACTCCACTCAAATTTAATTATTCTTCGAAGTTATTTGAATTTGATATTTCAGAAGCTTTTGAATTTATTGATAAATATAAAAATGAAACAAATTTAGATGAAAAAATAATAAAAGGCTTAGACTATTTTATTCAAAGTTTGGACTCATATTTTGATCTACTTAAGATTTTAACTGCACAGGGTTGTCACATAAAAATATATAGATTTGTAACTTTGGAAAATCGTGCAATATTACGTACAACAAATATGTTTCACAAACGACCATGGTTTAGTAATATCTCTGTAACTATGAATAATGAAGAACTTTTTGAATATCAATCTGATAATGGAATTTGTTACGCACAGGTATATATTATTACAATAATTCTAATTAATAAAATGTAAATTATTTGACTTTATTTTATTTTATTTATTTAGACATTACTTATAACAGAAGTATTTTTAAAGAAAGAAAAATCATTGCATCTTGCACTTGTACAATGGTACGATTTTATATCTAAAAGAACTCCATTTGTTTATGGCTGTCCTTTGTTGAAATTAACAGAGGTATACAATTTTATAGAAATAGAAGCAATAGAAGATATAGTTCATATAGTTCCTCGATTTGATAAGACTAATGAATATTTAGTAAATAAATATCTATTTTAAGTTGTATTATTTCAGAATGTTCTGTATTATTATATTTTAAAAAAAAAAATATTATTATTTTATATTAATAAATTTAATTTTTATTTCGCATTTATTCACATTATTTTTAAAAATATATAATTATTTTATCTATATTTTTTTTTGAAAAAGAAAATAAATATAAATTATAATCATGTAATTAAATATAATATTTGAAGACTTTAGTATTGTTCAATTAAAAATCAGAAAATTTGTTGTTAATAACGAATATGATTTTAATTAATTTTTGTAAGTTGTAGAGATATCTAATTATGAGTAATTTGCAGAGATGTAATATTATGAATTATTATTACATTTTAATGATAGCAATTAGATAATAACTATCTAATTGAGGGATATAATAATAAAGAATTTTGAAATAATTCATCATACTTAGATAGTAGGAAACGATATATAAAGAACTAAAATTCTGTTTTGTTTCTTTAAATATTTTCGAATATTTCTAATAATTTTAAAATAATTTTAAAATAAATATAATAGTAAATAGTTTTTTAATTTAGAAAAATAGTAACAAAAAAAATGAATCAGAAAGAAATGCTTTCATTTTATAGAAAAAATAAAAAAAAAAAGATGAATTCTGGTCTTTTGACTGGAAAATCATAATTTGTTAAAAAGGATCGTAAACAATCTGCATCATCAACAACCCCAACAACACTAACAACAACAACAATGCCAATAGTATTAATAGAATCAGAAGAAGTTGCAGAAGCATCTTCAAGAAAAAAGCAAAAAACAGTTGCTGGAGCTATAAACGAAAATATTTGCAATATACAAAAATTTTAAAACAATTCTTTTTATAGATGATTCTCCATTTACACATAAAGATGCCAATTATTTCCTAAATAAATTTGAAGAGATGAATAGCAGACAAATAGAAATAAATAACAGACAAATTAAGATAGAAAGAGAAATCTCTGACATACGGAAATTATTGGCATCAAGTGAAATCGAATCAAATTATACAACTGAAAATGAATTTATAAATGTAAGTGTTTACATTTGTTATAAAGCTTCTTTTATTGAAACATTTGTTATTAATTCAAAGTACTTCGAAATACTTCGAAATACTTTGAAATAGAAATTCGTCTGGAAAGTTGCAAATTCTGCTATAAATAAAAAAATCTATCCTGATGAAAGTTATTTAAAATCTGTTGCTGCTGGTTGTGCTGAATTGGAATTTTGTGAATATTTCGGAGCTCTTATTACACAAAATATATTCAAAGCCCTGTAAGTTTTATTTGAATTATTTACTTAAATTATTTTAAATTATAATATTAAAATATAACGTATTGTTTTAAAAACTTTTAAAATTATTAACTAAACATCAAAGTCTAAGAGGGTCAATTGCAGTATTTGGGGAGCACGAACTTCCATATATTGATACAAAATCTGCTCCCTAAGAAATAAAGAAGTGGAAGGATTTGGAAAAACTAAAAAATACGTATGAAAGACTTTATCAACGTATTGATAGTGATAAAGAAATAACCTGGTGTACTAGGATCATACAAAAAACATGGCCAAATTTTAAAAAATTAACAAAAGAAAAAATTGCATTTGGAATGGTGGTATGCCAATATATGTTGAATCCGAAAACTGAATCAATCAAAATCAATGATGAAGAGATACGCAAAATCATGAAAGTTAAGAAAGTAAGTAAGAAATATAAAAAAAAAATTTGATATTATATTAAATATTAAAAAATTTATTTTTTTATAGAAAAAGCTAGAAGAAAGTCAAATTATTGGGTTAGATAATGAGGAAGGAGAGGAGGAGGAGGAAGAAGAAGAGGAGGAAGAAGAGGAGGAAGAAGAAAAAGAAGAAGAAGAAAAGAAAAGAGAGGAAAGAGAAAAGGAATATGAAGATGAAGTTATATTTACAGGACAAAGCTTTCAGTCACGAAGTAATAGTCTTGCGTAATAATCTGAAATTTTTAAAATATGAATATTTTTAATTTTAGCATTTTTTATATTTTATTTAGTATTATATTTTATTTAGTATTATATTTTATTTATAAATATCCAAAATATTTTATGCTATCCCTTAAACTGTTTTGTGGGCAAATTTGCCCGCATTTTATAAAATTATTTCTAATTTCGGCCAATCATTTTGCCACTTTGTATAGATAATGATTAACACCTGATTACCATTTTTAACTAATTGTTTAGTCGGAACTAAACCAAAAAAATTTTGAAAAAAATTTTTAAAGTATTTTTGTATTTTTTCGCACGTACGACATTTTTGATAATTTTTTTAATTTTTTTTAATATAAATTCATTTTTTTACTACTTTTTATAATGGAAACTTCAACTTTTGATGAAGAAAATAATGATACTTTGTATATTGCAGAATTAGCTCGTAATAATTATGAAAATTATGAAGAAAATGAATTAGAAAATGATGAAAATAATGATATTCAAGAAGAACTTCTTCAAAATACAATAGTGAGAGGTACCAATAGAGGCAGAGGTCAAGGTCGAAGTCGAGGTCGAGGTCAAGGTCGGGGCCATGGTCAAGGCTATAGTCAAAGTCATGAAGAAATTCAACAACTTCCTCCCCCTCCTTCTTTTAATAAATTTCAACACTTAAGACCTTTACATGAATTTACAGTAAATTTACCTGATGAATTCCAATCTTTTTCTTTATCACCTTATTTGATTTTTTTTCTTTTTTTTTCTTTAGAACAAATAAATACAATTGTAAAAAATACAAATAATTATGCCAAGTTAAAAGGTGCAGGAGAAGGGCGTAAATGGGAAAATTTAACAATAAAAGAATTTAAAATTTGGTTAACTATTTTAATATATTCTGGTATTTTTAAACTTCTTAGTATTAAAGATTATTGGAATAAGGATAATAAATATCCTGAACACAAAATAACTACTTTTATGTCATTATTGCGTTTTAAACAGGTATATTTTTAATTTTTATGATAAATATTTGATAAATATTTAAACTAATTTAATTTTTAAAATTTAGATTAAGCGTTTTATATATATTTCAGACTGTTCTATTCCACCATTATATTGATATTCCAAATTAGATCCATTGGCAAATCATATTCGAAAAGTTTCAAAATCAATTTGTATTCCATCATCTAATGTATCAATTGATGAAATGATTGCTCGATTTTCTGGTCGAAGTGTACATACAGTATATGTGTTGCCCAAATCCCAAATAATTTGGGATTTGGGACGCCAAAATGCACAAATTACTAGTATTTGGGATTTGGGATTTGGGATTTGGGATTTTGGCAAAAAATATTAATTATAATTTGGGATTTGGGATTTGGGATTTGGGATTTCGGCATTTGGGATTTTGGCATTTGAATTTTGAATTTGGGCGGCAGGTATAACATACAGTCAGAATTAAAAATAAACCAACACCAGAAGGATACAAAATACTTTCTCTATGTGATGCAGAATACACTTACACTTTTATTTTTACTTCAAGAATTCAAAATTATCCTGAATTAGAACAACTTTCAAATTTAAATAAAGTTGGTAATGAAGTTAACCATTTAGTTTCCCAATTACCTTTAAATAAATCATTTAATATATATATGGACAATTTTTTTTCATCTATTAATCTTTATCAACATTTATATAACAATAATTTTGGAGCCTGTGGAACAGTTCGCACAAATAGTGCAAATTTTCCAAAAATTCTTAAAATTAGTAAAAAAGTTGATTGGGATACTTTATCTGGAGTTGTAAATAATAATGTATTAGTAGTTCTATGGATGGATAATGGGCCAGTTACTATGTTAACAACTATACATGAAATTAATAAAAGTGAAAATAGAATTGAAAGAATACGACGTCGTCCTCGAGAAACAAGTACAAATGCAGCCAAAGTACGTGCAATATTTGGAAATACTAGTAAAAAAGCTTTACCAATTCCTTGTATAATTGATGATTACAATCATTTTATGGGTGGAGTGGATATTGCTGACCAGTTACGGGAATATTATGGTACCCAATTGCCAGTAAGAAGAACTTGGATGCCATTATTTTTTTGGTTATTAGATACTTCAATTATTAACTCTTATTTAATTTTTAAAAAAAGTGGAAAAAATACTAATCATAAAGATTTTAGATTACAATTAGTATGGGATTTAATAAAATCAAGTATGGAGGAAAATGAACCTTCAAAATCAAACACACGAGGTTATATTAAAGAATTAACATAACAATTTAAATTTATTCAAGTTGACCCAACAAAAAAACATCAATATGTAACCCAAATTTTGAACTTTCTCCAATAAGATTAACATCAGATGGTCACTTTCCTGAATGGAGAGAAGAAAGAAGTAGTTGTGTGTGGTGCAAATATTTAAATAAAAAAGCTCAAAAAAAAGCATTAAGAGATCCTTTACAATTACAGTTATATTGTATAAAATGTAATGTAGCTTTATGTTGTAATAAGAATAGAAGTAGTTGTTTTAAAGATTATCATACTCACAAAGATGATAATAATTAAAAGTAATATTATTTATTTACTTTTTTAATAAAAATTCTCATGAACACTTATTTGAAGTAATGAAATTTGAATAATTGAAAAATTTTAATAGTTTCAATATGTAAAAGTATTTATATTCCTTATAAATAATCAAAAATGACATTAAGTAACCTTAATATTAAGAATATGATACATCTTTATTAAAAGTTTCAGATTTGTTTCTTAAGAATTGANATTTGGGATTTGGGATTTGGGATTTGGGATTTCGGCATTTGGGATTTTGGCATTTGAATTTTGAATTTGGGCGGCAGGTATAACATACAGTCAGAATTAAAAATAAACCAACACCAGAAGGATACAAAATACTTTCTCTATGTGATGCAGAATACACTTACACTTTTATTTTTACTTCAAGAATTCAAAATTATCCTGAATTAGAACAACTTTCAAATTTAAATAAAGTTGGTAATGAAGTTAACCATTTAGTTTCCCAATTACCTTTAAATAAATCATTTAATATATATATGGACAATTTTTTTTCATCTATTAATCTTTATCAACATTTATATAACAATAATTTTGGAGCCTGTGGAACAGTTCGCACAAATAGTGCAAATTTTCCAAAAATTCTTAAAATTAGTAAAAAAGTTGATTGGGATACTTTATCTGGAGTTGTAAATAATAATGTATTAGTAGTTCTATGGATGGATAATGGGCCAGTTACTATGTTAACAACTATACATGAAATTAATAAAAGTGAAAATAGAATTGAAAGAATACGACGTCGTCCTCGAGAAACAAGTACAAATGCAGCCAAAGTACGTGCAATATTTGGAAATACTAGTAAAAAAGCTTTACCAATTCCTTGTATAATTGATGATTACAATCATTTTATGGGTGGAGTGGATATTGCTGACCAGTTACGGGAATATTATGGTACCCAATTGCCAGTAAGAAGAACTTGGATGCCATTATTTTTTTGGTTATTAGATACTTCAATTATTAACTCTTATTTAATTTTTAAAAAAAGTGGAAAAAATACTAATCATAAAGATTTTAGATTACAATTAGTATGGGATTTAATAAAATCAAGTATGGAGGAAAATGAACCTTCAAAATCAAACACACGAGGTTATATTAAAGAATTAACATAACAATTTAAATTTATTCAAGTTGACCCAACAAAAAAACATCAATATGTAACCCAAATTTTGAACTTTCTCCAATAAGATTAACATCAGATGGTCACTTTCCTGAATGGAGAGAAGAAAGAAGTAGTTGTGTGTGGTGCAAATATTTAAATAAAAAAGCTCAAAAAAAAGCATTAAGAGATCCTTTACAATTACAGTTATATTGTATAAAATGTAATGTAGCTTTATGTTGTAATAAGAATAGAAGTAGTTGTTTTAAAGATTATCATACTCACAAAGATGATAATAATTAAAAGTAATATTATTTATTTACTTTTTTAATAAAAATTCTCATGAACACTTATTTGAAGTAATGAAATTTGAATAATTGAAAAATTTTAATAGTTTCAATATGTAAAAGTATTTATATTCCTTATAAATAATCAAAAATGACATTAAGTAACCTTAATATTAAGAATATGATACATCTTTATTAAAAGTTTCAGATTTGTTTCTTAAGAATTGAACGAATAGTAAATAATTTTATTTAAAAATAAAATCACTTATTTATTATCCAATTTACGTTCTAAAAATCTCAAACTTTTACAGTAGATGCATTACGTTCTCAGAAATAAGGTTACTTAGTATCATTTTCTATGATTCATAGAGCATGGTTAAAAATCCATTTATTGGTTATGAATTAGCCACTAAAATTATGCAAAATCCTGATCTCACGTGACAATTTTTAACGTACAGAAAATTCGAAAACTACTTTCTCTATCGTTCGAAAATTGAAATTTTATTAATTTTATTTGATTTTTATACTATCTTAAATATAATATTTACATGTTAATAAAAATATTTGTATCTAATAAAGTTGAATTCATATTACTAGTAAATTCTAATAAAAATAATTATTATATGTAGTAAATATTTATTAAATAATTAAATAATAAAACATTTATTAATTAATACCTGTAATTTTATCTGCCAATTCTCTATCCATGTCATTATTTTCTTTAATAATTTCTGCTTGATCAAGTGAATTATCATCTTCAGAAGATAAAACATGCATTTGATCAAATTCATTTTCAATATCAATATTCATTTTTAACCGCTCATTGAATGAATGACATCCGGAATTATATAGAGGTGTTCTAGGACGCTATATATACGAAACGTCTGGAGAACGCACTAGAACGGTGCGTTCTAGTACGCTATATATACGAAACGTTCGGA
>PQFF01000103.1:45112-77783 GCA_003547095.1 Diversispora epigaea | reverse complement strand
CAAATTTTGAACTTTCTCCAATAAGATTAACATCAGATGGTCACTTTCCTGAATGGAGAGAAGAAAGAAGTAGTTGTGTGTGGTGCAAATATTTAAATAAAAAAGCTCAAAAAAAAGCATTAAGAGATCCTTTACAATTACAGTTATATTGTATAAAATGTAATGTAGCTTTATGTTGTAATAAGAATAGAAGTAGTTGTTTTAAAGATTATCATACTCACAAAGATGATAATAATTAAAAGTAATATTATTTATTTACTTTTTTAATAAAAATTCTCATGAACACTTATTTGAAGTAATGAAATTTGAATAATTGAAAAATTTTAATAGTTTCAATATGTAAAAGTATTTATATTCCTTATAAATAATCAAAAATGACATTAAGTAACCTTAATATTAAGAATATGATACATCTTTATTAAAAGTTTCAGATTTGTTTCTTAAGAATTGAACGAATAGTAAATAATTTTATTTAAAAATAAAATCACTTATTTATTATCCAATTTACGTTCTAAAAATCTCAAACTTTTACAGTAGATGCATTACGTTCTCAGAAATAAGGTTACTTAGTATCATTTTCTATGATTCATAGAGCATGGTTAAAAATCCATTTATTGGTTATGAATTAGCCACTAAAATTATGCAAAATCCTGATCTCACGTGACAATTTTTAACGTACAGAAAATTCGAAAACTACTTTCTCTATCGTTCGAAAATTGAAATTTTATTAATTTTATTTGATTTTTATACTATCTTAAATATAATATTTACATGTTAATAAAAATATTTGTATCTAATAAAGTTGAATTCATATTACTAGTAAATTCTAATAAAAATAATTATTATATGTAGTAAATATTTATTAAATAATTAAATAATAAAACATTTATTAATTAATACCTGTAATTTTATCTGCCAATTCTCTATCCATGTCATTATTTTCTTTAATAATTTCTGCTTGATCAAGTGAATTATCATCTTCAGAAGATAAAACATGCATTTGATCAAATTCATTTTCAATATCAATATTCATTTTTAACCGCTCATTGAATGAATGACATCCGGAATTATATAGAGGTGTTCTAGGACGCTATATATACGAAACGTCTGGAGAACGCACTAGAACGGTGCGTTCTAGTACGCTATATATACGAAACGTTCGGAAAACGCACTAGAACGGTACGTTCTAGTACGCTATATATACGAAACGTTCGGAGAACACACTAGAACGGTGCGTTCTAGTACGCTATATATACGAAACGTTCGGAGAACGCACTAGAACGGCATATTTAATACACTATATGAACGTAGGTGGTGTTCGTAGGACGCTATAGATCGGTGTATTTTAGACGCACTAGAACGTTTATATTTAATTCCTGATGGAGTTAACTCATCAATAGATGCTGAAAGATAATCAAAGCAATATTGACATTTAAGTCCAATTCTATCAAAACATTCCTCATGGTATGCATACTCACAGATAAGCACAATACCATTTGTATTGAAAATAAAATCACAATTCTCATAATCACAAAATTTGTTCTGATTTGGTAAATGAGAAGAATGATAACCTAATGGTATTGCTCCAAAAGGAAATCTTTTAGAAAGTGGTGGAAAATAATAATATGGTTTTTTTATTCTTGCACCTTCCATTTTTTTTTCAGCTTTTCCATGATTAATCCAAAGTTTTTCAAAAAATTGTAAAAAAAATATAGCAGTCCGTTTTGTCATTAAATCCAGTTTTTTTTTTGTATAAGGATATGAACGTTTGGGAGCAAATGATTGTGCAAATTGATTATCATTTCTGTGATAATCAATAAACATTGCATCACGCCTTAGCCATTCCCCACATGTGACTTTTCCAGATGTATATCTTCGAACTAAACTGTGAAAATTTTCTACTGGATATTCATCAAACGTCCATAAATTATTTCTAAGAGTATTGATAATAGGATGTTGAATAGAAGTCCAGTATTGCACATCAGATATTAAAGCAAGCATTATTTTATCATAATTTTTTCGTCCAAATCTTCTCATTACGGTCCACAATCGAAATATTGTTTCAATATATTGATTAAAATTGTTCCCTTGAAATAAAATAGTATAAATATCTAATGTAGCTGGTATTAAATTATCCAATAAATCCACAAATGTACAGTATCCAAGATCTTTTGAATGTTTAAATCGTGCAAAAATATAAGATTTTATAGTACTCCAACCTGTATGTGCTAAATAAAGTAAAAGGTTGATACGCCAAGGTTTTGGTTTTGCTGCTAAATTTTTTTTTTTTCCAAATACTTCTTTATATAACTCATTGAAAAATGGATGAAAAGTTAAAAAACAACTTTCTCGAGTATTAAGTGAGACATGTAAAGGATCAAGAATTGGAACTAAACTTAATACTTCTTTTGGAATAGAACACTGATTTCCATATTTAAGTTTTTGTACAATAGCTCTTCGGATATACAATTGTCCCGGAAAGTCAGCAGGAACAGGTATTATATAATTCATTAAATATAATCGCATCTCAAATAAACTTAACATAAATTATTATTTTAAATAATAAATATAATTATTATTATTATTAAATTATATAAGCATTTACCTGAATGCTTTAGTTAATGCTTTTATATAATCATTCATATTTTTTAAATCTGATGGTATAAAATCTACAAGTTTTGTTGTATCAAATCTTCGAACATGTTTTTCTGATAAATCTGCATCATAGCAATGGACAACTAAAGTTTCTACTAGATCAAATTCATTTAATGTTGTAACATCTTTTATTGAANTTTTTTTTTTTCCAAATACTTCTTTATATAACTCATTGAAAAATGGATGAAAAGTTAAAAAACAACTTTCTCGAGTATTAAGTGAGACATGTAAAGGATCAAGAATTGGAACTAAACTTAATACTTCTTTTGGAATAGAACACTGATTTCCATATTTAAGTTTTTGTACAATAGCTCTTCGGATATACAATTGTCCCGGAAAGTCAGCAGGAACAGGTATTATATAATTCATTAAATATAATCGCATCTCAAATAAACTTAACATAAATTATTATTTTAAATAATAAATATAATTATTATTATTATTAAATTATATAAGCATTTACCTGAATGCTTTAGTTAATGCTTTTATATAATCATTCATATTTTTTAAATCTGATGGTATAAAATCTACAAGTTTTGTTGTATCAAATCTTCGAACATGTTTTTCTGATAAATCTGCATCATAGCAATGGACAACTAAAGTTTCTACTAGATCAAATTCATTTAATGTTGTAACATCTTTTATTGAATTCCAATTGGATTTTTGTGTATTGTCATCAATACCATTTGGATTATGAAAAGCAGATGATAATGGAATTGGTGAAATATTATTTGTATTAAGTAAAATAGTTGCCATATGTGAAATTCGATTAATAGAAGTTACACTTGGGATACGAGATTCATGTAAATCATGATAATCATCTATGTTTAAAATTAAAAGTTTCTGTTGCTAAAATTTTATTAATTTAATATTAAAATAAAATATAAAATAAATTACAAAAAATAATAAAAATTTCTAACATTATCTGAGATGTATTCTTGAATTGTTTGTTCATAAACATTTGCGATTTGTTTTTTATTATTGTAAACAGTTTGATAGGTTGCACTCAAACCCATATTTGAAAGGGTATTAATACCAACAGTTGACATGCCAGTACCAGCCATATAAAGTCCAATAACATTTTTTGTTCCACTAACTTGTTTGTTTCGTAATGCTGCCATTTGATAACAAAGTAGCATAACCTTTCGTTTTAATGATTCTTTTGTTTGCCTTCCTTTTGCATTGGGATTCATGGATTGAAAAATAAGATTAAAAAAACCACAAAGATTTGAATCGCGGCTTTCAATTAAATCTGTAAATTCATCTACATCTAAAACCGGTTTGTTTCCTTCACGATGTTGATGATTATACAATACTGTAGCAAGATGTTGAATTTTATCATTGAAAAATTGTACAAAAGTATTGTTATCTATTTAAAAATTATAAAAAATTATAATATTAATAAATGTATTAATTTGTTATAAATATTAAATATTATAATAAAAAATCATTACCTGCAGATATTGGTTTCGTTACAATTTCCAATTGAATTTTTGTTTCTTGAATTTTTATTTTTAATTCTTCAACCGATTTTGAGTTTTCAACAAACTTTTGATATTCTTCTAGACTCAGAATTATTCGTTTTTTTTTGTTATTTGGTTGATAAGCTAAGTCACGTTCAATTTTTCTTTTTTTTTTTATATTTCTTATTTCTATTATGTTCAACAATTGCACAATAGTAACTATTGCAAAGCAATGTTCCGACTTTAATTTCTGGACAACATATCTTATATGCAGTTCCTATTAAAGCTTTTTCCAAAGCATAGTTGCTAATATATCGGTATCGTTCTTCAGGTTTTTCTAAATTACATGCGGCACATTGACCCAAAAGTTTTTTTGTCATTTTTAATTATAAAAAATGGGGATCTCCGGGATCTGACAACAAAAATAAAACGATCGCGTCTCAAATAATAAAGAAACAATGTTTTTTTATTTGATTGTAAATCCTTACCATGTGTTACTTATGGGGGATATATTTTTTGATATGTGATAATATAAATAAATAAAGTACCCTGTGTAACAATATAAATGAATTTTAACCATGCTGATTCATAGGAAATAAAAATACTTTTATATGTAACAAAGATTGACCGACATATAAAATTAATCCTAAAGAATATTGATCAAAAATAGCTACATATAAAATTATTTTTATTGCCTAAGAACTATTAAAAACGATACTAAGTAACCTTATTTCTGAGAACGTAGTGCATCTACTGTAAAAGTTTGAGATTTTTAGAACATAAATTGAATGAGTAATTGACATTTTTAGTATAAAAACGTTAATTATTTATCCAATTTATGTTCTAAAAATCTCAAACTTTTACAGTAGATGCACTATATTCTCAGAAATAAGGTTACTTAGTATCGTTTTCGATGATTAGTATGTAATAAAAATACTTTTATATGTGGCTACGATCGACTGACATATTAAATTATTTACAGTTGATCCAAAGAATTTTTTTTTGATGTCGGCCAATAATAGCTACATATAAAATTATTTTTATTGTCTAAGAACCATCGAAAACTATACTAAGTAACCTTATTCCTGAGAACGTAGTGCATCTACTGTAAAAGTTTGAAATTTTTAGAACATAAATTGGATAAATAATTAATGATTTTATACTAAAAATGTCAATTACTCGTTCAATTTATGTTCTAAAAATCTCAAACTTTTACAGTAGATGCACTACGTTCTCAGGAATAAGGTTACTTAGTATCGTTTTCGATGGTTGATAAGTAAAAAAATACTTTTATATGTAGCTATTATTGGTTGACATCAAAAAAAATTCTTTGGATCAACTGTAAATAATTTAATATGTCGGTCGATCGTAGCCACATATAAAAGTATTTTTATTACATACTAACTATTGAAAACGATACTAAGTAACCTTATTCCTGAGAATGTAGTGCATCTACTGTAAAAGTTTGAGATTTTTAGAACATAAATTGGATAAATAATTAACATTTTTATACTAAAAAAATCAATTACTCATTCAATTTATGTTCTAAAAATCTCAAACTTTTACAGTAGATGCACTACATTCTCAGGAATAAGGTTACTTAGTATCATTTTCAATAGTTCTTAGGCAATAAAAACATTTTAAATTGAAACAAAGATCAACTAATATTTTTTAATAATATTATTATTTTTTTGCTCTTATTTAAAGTCAAAATCCTAGTTTATAACCTTAAATACGATAATAATTAAAAATATTTTAAATAATAAAATTTACATCTTTTGTTAAGCTATCCTATAGTTCCGATTTTTTTCTAATAGTTTAATTAAAATTATAAAATAAATTTTTATAAAATCGGAACTTTAGTAAAAAATACTTGATTTTCAAACGTAAATTTCACGTGACTTTTATATAACAGTTCGAAATTATTAAACCAAATCACATGTATCTGATGGTCAGCAACTTGTGATAAAAATTTCATTACACAAACTTAAATTTCCATTAATTTTTATATGTAACATATTTAAGGAAAAATTTGCGAGCAAATTTGTCCGAAATTGCTTACAGTTTAAGGGATAATTTATTATCATTCAAAGAATTCCGAGAACAATAAATTAAAAATAAATTTTTTTGCAATATATGATTTCTAGTTGCGTATATTTCCGTAAATATTCATAAAAAAGTGTAAAAATTTATATTACGAAGATTTGAAAGTAAAAAATATTTTTGTAAAAAAAATTAAGCTGCGAAAAAATTACGGAATTTTTCGAGGTGTAATAAATACGTAGAAAGTTACGAAATCTTGCAAAATTTTTTCGAGGCGTAAAAAATTGGTGATTTTACGGGCGAAATTATTATGTATCGAAATCTTTCGGAGATATATGTAATATTATGGGGAAATCTCTATACGTGTTGCCCAAATCCCAAATAATTTGGGATTTGGGACGCCAAAATGTACAAATTACTAGTATTTGGGATTTGGGATTTGGGATTTCGGCAAAAAATACTAATTATAATTTGGGATTTGGGATTTGGGATTTCAGCATTTGGGATTTTGGCATTTGGATTTTGAATTTGGGCGGCAAGTATAGAAATCTCCGTATAAATTATGGAAATTTTACGTTTTGTAATAATTACGGAATATTATGCCTATTAAAATTTCCTGATGTACAATATACACATACAAACTGTAATTACACTTGGAAAGGATTACAAGAAACTGTTTCAAAAGGATTGAATTNTATTATCATTCAAAGAATTCCGAGAACAATAAATTAA
Organism: Diversispora epigaea; assembly: GCA_003547095.1. Taxonomy (NCBI): domain Eukaryota; kingdom Fungi; phylum Glomeromycota; class Glomeromycetes; order Diversisporales; family Diversisporaceae; genus Diversispora; species Diversispora epigaea. The sequence goes on along the minus strand of PQFF01000103.1, from coordinate 70,890 downwards.
AAATAAATTTTTTTGCAATATATGATTTCTAGTTGCGTATATTTCCGTAAATATTCATAAAAAAGTGTAAAAATTTATATTACGAAGATTTGAAAGTAAAAAATATTTTTGTAAAAAAAATTAAGCTGCGAAAAAATTACGGAATTTTTCGAGGTGTAATAAATACGTAGAAAGTTACGAAATCTTGCAAAATTTTTTCGAGGCGTAAAAAATTGGTGATTTTACGGGCGAAATTATTATGTATCGAAATCTTTCGGAGATATATGTAATATTATGGGGAAATCTCTATACGTGTTGCCCAAATCCCAAATAATTTGGGATTTGGGACGCCAAAATGTACAAATTACTAGTATTTGGGATTTGGGATTTGGGATTTCGGCAAAAAATACTAATTATAATTTGGGATTTGGGATTTGGGATTTCAGCATTTGGGATTTTGGCATTTGGATTTTGAATTTGGGCGGCAAGTATAGAAATCTCCGTATAAATTATGGAAATTTTACGTTTTGTAATAATTACGGAATATTATGCCTATTAAAATTTCCTGATGTACAATATACACATACAAACTGTAATTACACTTGGAAAGGATTACAAGAAACTGTTTCAAAAGGATTGAATTCAGTATTTTTATCAACTATCTGGCATTTTGCTAAAAAAGCTTTTCGTTACATGAATATATATTGTAAGAATCTAACTGGAAAAGCTGCTAAACATGCAATTAAAAAATATTGGTCACACAGAAGAATTCCGAATTCAGTATTTCATAATATTGCATGTATTAATAATTGATTGTAATAATAAAATATAATAAAAAGAATAAAAAGTAAAATTCTTTCGGACAATAAAATTGATTAATATTTGTATCACATGATTTTCTATATTAAGATGTATTTATTTTTTCGAAAAGTATCTTAAAATGATTTTTAGCCTTTTTTAAATTTTTAGTTAAAAACCATCAAAATTGAAACAAGGTTATGTAATTGGTTGGCTTTAGCTTGTATGCACTGTATATATAGATTTTATAAATTTTTGACCAGTGAATATAGTAATGAAACATGGTGAATTTTTATATATTGAATATTTATATTTAACTTATATAACATGAAAAAAAAATAATAAAATAAAGTTGTAGCATAAAATTAATAATAGTATGTATTGAACTCATAAAAGTTATAAACCTAATAAGGATGAATTTGGTATTATTGATGTACAAGTGGCAAGAAAGAAATTATGTCTAAATGTTCTTATTAGGGATATGAGCAAGGTACATCATTATTACTATCTTCATGAATCAGAAATACCAATTCAACAATTAGCTCCTTCTATCATTACAAAATTTGTAGAGACCTTACTAATATTACAAAATATTTTAATCATCAATATGGGTTTACTCCATAATACATCTTTATCCAAATCAAGTAAACTTATAAAAGATAGCTCAACTATCAATTTTGACAATTAGATTTTTTATTATGTATTTTATCCTTGTATTTTTATCATGTATCTCATATATTTTATTAATAAAGATTTCAGTTAGAGGAACGTACAATGTATCTTTTTTTTTCGTGTAATGTATAACAGTAATTAATTTTCTTGACAAAACTGATCGGCGTGAACAATTGTTCACTCGCACGTGATTTTTATTTCAAACATAATTTTAGATTATGAAATACCGTGACGATCAAAAAAAAAGATGAAGCTTTGCACAGTCACCGTTCAGATGTCTTCACTATCTCACAAACACAAAGCAAACATGAGTATGATATGGATAATGTAAGGGGATTAACAGATGCGGAAAATGGTGTTTCATGTAGAGGGGAATGAAAGAGTAAAGTCATCGAGTAATCTTGCGAAGGAATAGATAAACCTAGTGACGTAGTAACGTAGTAACGTAGTAACTTCATGTATCACGAGCAGACCCGAACTGTATTTATTCCTTGGGTGTATCAAATAAAAAATTTGTACATAGATAGGAATATAGATAGCGAAAAAGTTAGCATTAAATAATAGCTGGAAGGAACTCATTAAATAATAGTATGGAGTAGCTGGAAGGAACTCTCATTTTATGGTTTAGACTTTAGAGCTCAATTATTTTTTACTAAATTAGTTTAGCTAGAGTCAGTTCCAATTTTATTAATAAAAAATCATGATTTATAATAATAAAGTTTATAATAGTTTGAACATAGGTCATTGACTCAAAGTTAAAAAGCAATGTTATCATTGCGCTTCAACTTTCGAAATTTTTTATCACTAATGCGAATTCTGGTCTTTATATCATCATAATCAATGAAAGGTCTATTTTCGCGTTCTATACGTATCTCATTCCTCTGCTTTTTATTGAAGCCTAAAATTCCAAGTGAATCCTCGTGTGTCAAATTGATATATATTTTTTCATTCGCTAAGCAAAAAATAATAGAGAATACATATAAGCTGATTCAAAAAAATAGGAGTATTCAAATTAACAAACTTACCAGATGCAAATTGCGCTCTGTTAGTATATGTGTATCCATAGAAATCTAGAAATTCTTCCTCAGTTACTAATGCACTGTTTTTCTTATTCTTTATATTCAGGGATTTCGCTTTTGCATTTGTCAGGAATATTGAAACCCAATTTTTTTCCCGAGTGTACTCCATAGCTTTAGTGACCTATATAAAGATTAATCAAACAATAATTAAATGAATTAAATGAAGAAAATTTATACCCGATATAGATGAAGCAGTGTTACCTTATCATGCTCGTCATTGAATTGGTTTTGGTTAATCACGCTAATGGCATCTCGTTTTTTCATTTGCAGGGCCACGCATAATGTATCCGTTTCATTGGAATGCTGTTCATAATATTTAAGAAACTCGAGAGCATCATAACTTGCCCCGCTGGCATTGATGTAAATTATATTATCATTCCTGGGATTCGGATGATCAAGTTTGGTATAATATCTATCAGACACTTTCGTTTTATAATCCATTTTATTATCTTTTTTGTCATCTTCCGTATCCACTTCGTCATCACCCACGTCCATTTCATCATCATCCGTATCCATTTCTTTATCATCCGTGTCCATTTCGTCATAATCTTTACCCATTGCTATTTTATTATATCAGATTAGCATTTGAGCTTTTATATGGCTATTGAATATTCACAGAACATTATAATACCTGGATACCGATGTCGTAATCCACAAATTTCGAGGTCTTTAGGAAGGAAAACTTTTCCAGATGGAAATCTACGGGAAATTTTCACACCGCTAAGAAGTTCTTTCAAATTTATTGTCTGATATCCTAACAGACGGAAGAGACTGAGGCGTAACGCCCAGAATTGGGCATTGAAATTCTCAAAATTCTGCCAATACATTGGCTCATCATATGTGAACATGGATTTCCAAAAACTCATCTCAGATTTATTAGAGCTTTTCACAAGTATACTTGTCCACGAATAAGGGATGTGAATATAAAATTTTTTTGTTATTGTATTTGCTAGGACCAGATTGATGAGTCCCATGGAACTGAGATCCCGATAACTCGTCAATTTATCATTAAAATTGATTTTGTCCTCTTTGTCAACTGACAGATTCAATACGGCTTTTGCCAGAACTTCTGTCAACCATCGCGAATACGGTCCTAAGCCATATTCATCCGAAATTTTAGATTCAACTCGATGCATAATGTGATTAATTTTCACCTTATAAGGATCTTTATTATCCGGATCTTTTGTTTCTATTTCACGTTGGAAGTAATCGTAAAAATACTCTAAAGTTCTTACGTGACCTCCAATGTCACCAATACTGACTCGAAAGTAAGGATGGAGTTTGACATATTTTTCGTCAATTAGACCCATAGCCTTGCCAATCTCAATTGCATGATCCATATTGAGAAGATATAATGGAAGGCGAAGTTGTTTGTACCTAGATTCTGTGATATATTCCTCCAGAGGTCCTTCGATTGTTCCAGCCAGAATGGGGATGAAAAAAATGTCCCGTGAGTCAAGCATCACTCCTCCAATGGAGTTTACAAGCCCCTTACAGGCACCTTCATGAACACCATGCAATTTGTTGAACTCGTCAATTCCAAGGACTAAGACTAGCAGAGGATTAGAATTTATTTCTTTTTGTTTAATAGTATCAGTACGAACAACTTGAAGAGCAGTATTCAGGGTAAATCTAGAAATTGTTGAATATTTTTTACCAAGTGAACGAAAAGCGGAAAAAGATAATTCACCATAATTATGTTTCGGTCGAAAGTACTCATATAAAATGCGTACTGCAAGAGATGTCTCGGCATTAATTACTTGACTATCGCCAGTTTGAACAATTACTAAATCTTCAATATTAGCAGGGGAACCATTTCCATAGGTGGTGTTTATGACGACCATATTATTGAATGCGTTACGGATATCTTCGTTGTCAGAGTCGTCAACTTTACGCATGAGCAATTCTTCGATTTCATCGAGAAATCTGCTCTTTCCAGTTCCAGGTCCACAAGCCACGACGGGAATTGGATGATTTTCTTTGTCCCTTTCATTACGGTGTTTAAATCGCTCCACAATTCCATTTCGTCCTAAAAGCTTATCTCCATTCCATAAGGTGTCAACAGCATCATCTCGCCCACAGAATTCAAAGTTCTTACCGAAAGACATAACAAGCTAAAAAAAGATCATCGGATTTAGTCAGAGGAGCCGAAAAATACAATTGACAACATGACAAAGCTGGAAGACTTACTCGATTTCGGCCACGGTTCAATGTGAATTGTTGTATCCATTCGTAGATGGAAGAAGCATCATTCCAGTTAGGTCCTTAAAATCAATAATAAGTAAGAGATTTGTTAGATTTTTTTGACATCATTTCAGGCCAATAGATACTCGAATCGATATTTTGTTACTGCAAATTTCTTGTTCGAGAGGTAAAACGTACCAGCAGTTGTGCTTGTAATGACAGCAACAATGTGGATGTTAACATCCTTAGCATCAGGTACATTTGGAAAATAATTTACAAAGTTTTGTTCAGATTCCATAATCTTGCCTCCAAGTTCTTCAATATCGTCTTCAGTATAAACAGGATTAAGATCATATTTTTTGGCGTTAATCTTCCAAAGATTCAATATATCAGAATCTTTAAACTTTCCTTCATGAGAGATAAGTTTTGTGAGTTGTCCAACTCTTACAGTCTCAAATAGATATTTTTTATCACCAATTTCGAAGAATTTCGTATTGTCATTCTCTTTTTCGTAAACTTCAACCTGGAAAACGTATCTATTATCTAAACGTAAACAATTATACGATCCAGCCATTTCGATTACGTTTCTGTAATGATAATAATATTTCAGAGAAAGAGATTTAGAGAAAGTAGTTTTGAGAAAACTAGAGGTATATATATATACCTTTCTGAATTCTTGATAGACTCTTGCATAAACTTTTTGTGGCTTGTTGTGACGTACGGTTGTTTATCATTTACTCATTAGATTTTGATTCTCCGACGAATTCTCAGGGTATTAATCATTTTTTTTCGTGTACTGATAAATTACTTTTTTTACTATGCTTGTCAAAGTATTCGAAGTATCTATATTATTTAAAAAAAGCAAGTTAAACTAATTTTTAGGTCGTACAAGTGGTCGTACGATTGACCGTATTTGACTATTTAATTAAAAATAAATGATGTAAAGATTTTCACTTTTTTCTTACTCCGGCCGTCGTACTATTTTCTGATATGAACTCGTTGAAAAGAAACCGGCTTATCGTAGTTTGAAAGAAGTGTTGACGAAAAAATTATTGAAGTACGGGCGAGACATTTCGCAATTAAGGTATGAATAAAATATATTTTTTCGCATTTGCGAGGAAATGATCCAGAGCTTGCAGAGCCAATATCTATTTTTTTGCTCAGGACCTTTATTAGGCGGAGAACATACCTTCAGTGAGTTTTACTAAGATCGATATCGTTAATTTATTTCTGACTCTGCACGTTCTATGCATAACTGACGACCATTTTATTCTATCGATGTTGAGACTGGATTAGAGTTAATGTTGGGATATTGTGTTAGTATATAGATAACTTAGATGAATGAAGCACCGGCAGGCATTAGCATAGAAACTTTTTTCACTTTGTAAAACAAGTTTATGTATTACCGAATCTTGTAATTTATTTTTTACATCAATAAATCAGTAATTCCGATGAGGATATTACCTCGTTTTTTATCTATGCTAACGAACTTTTGAATTATTCCATCTTAAATAAAAAATTATTGTCAAACATGCAATCCATTGATTCATTGAGAGAATTAAATTCCAAGCTCTTAGCTGAGATTGTTGAACTTAGGAAGAAGTTTTCTGAGATTAAGATGAGCTTAAGGATAAGAATACTGAAATCCCTGAACTTAGAAGGAAGTTTGCTGAGATTGAAGCTGAGAGAGCTGAACTTAAGGCCAGGATTGCCGAGCTTCTAAAACAGGGTATGGAAGAAAATAAGAGGCGTGATTCTGAGAATGCCAAACTCAAGGTCAGAATTAAAGAGTTGGAATCTGAAAATGTTGAGTTTAGAGATAGAATCACAAAAGTGGAACAGAGACAGATGCTAAATGACTCAAAGGGAAATAATTCTAGCAACAGTTCATCTAACTTCAATTTGGTTGCAGATCAGGTACCCGTGGTAATTATACATGTTCCCAAAATTGATTTTGGATTTTTGAGGTATTTCATCTTTTTGAGATTTATGTAGAATCTATTCTATATATGGAAGTAAAAAAAGTACCCAGTTATATGTATCTTTAATCAAGGAATTTATCTGGGTGATCAAAAAATTTCAGGTTTTAAGTAAAATAATTTCATCTTCTATAAAAAACTATTTTGATTTTTTTTCCCAAAATTGTAATTTTGGGGTTCCAAAATAATTTAACGTGCAAGTATAATGGTAATGTATCATAAGAAACCATTGTTGAATACTTCATTACCTGAAAAACTAATATCAAAAATAACTGTATCAGCTATTAATATACCTGTTATGAACCAATGTCATTAGATATCCTTGGAAGACAAGGAAACAAATATTTTTTTGGATGAAGTTAATAGGCCTTAAGGCTTACAAGCTGAGCCAGGCCTGACAAGCTCGTAAATCAAGCCTAACTAAGGTCTGGCTCGTAAGGCTCAAGCTTTTTTTTAAGCTTGCAAACCTTATACTAGATTTGTAAACCTTATACCAGGCTTGTAAGCCTTATGCTAGATTCGCAAATTTTGTGCTAGACTCACAAGTTTTATTCTAAACTCACAAGCTTTATGCTAGGCTTATGAATCTTAAAAAGTCTTGTATTTAAAGTTTCATAAAGTTATATAATTTTTTTTATTTATTTTTATTTGTTGTTATTTAATTAACAACAGATAAAAAAAAATTAAAATTTCATGACTTTATTTAAAAGTTATGAAATTTTATTTTTTTTAAAAAAAGTAATTTGTTACTATTTAAAGTGACAAATTGCTAAAAAAAAAAATAAAAAATTTATCTAAACTATTTAAATAATAACGAATAAAATTTTTTATTATTTTTAACAATTCGTTACTTTAAATAGCAACAGATCGTTAAAAAAATATATATTAAAATTTCGTAACTTTATTTAAAAATCATTAAATTTTTTTTTTTAAAAAAAAAATGATCTGTTGTTATTTAAAGTAATAGATTGGAAAAATATATATATATAATTTATTCATTATTATTTAAATAACAACAGATAAAAATTATTTAAAAAAAAATTTATCCATTACTATTTAAATTATACCTGCCGCTCAAATTCAAAATCCAAATACCAAAATTCCAAATGCCAAAATGCCAAATTCCAAATTATAATTAGTATCTTTTACCGAAATCCCAAATCCCAAATACTAATAATTTGTGTATTTTGACATCCCAAATTTCAAATTATTTGAAATTTGGACAACACGTATAATTTAAATAGTAACAAATAAAATTTTTTATTATTTTTAATGATCTGTTATTTTAAATAACAGTGAATTATTATTAAAATTTCATGGTTTTATTTAAAAGCTACAATTTTTTTTTTTAAAAAAAAAGTAATCTGTTGTTATTTAAAGTGACAGATCGTTAAAAAAATATATATAATTTATCTGTTGTTATTTAAATAATAACAAATAAAAATTTTTTATTATTTTTAATAATTTATTGCTAAAATAGTGACAGATTATTAAAAAAAAATATATATTAAAATTTCGTGACTTTATTTAAAAGGTATAAAATTTTTTTTTTTTAAAAAAAAACAATTTATAACTATTTAAAATGACAAATCACTAAAAAAATATTTATAATTTATCTGTTGCTATTTAAATAAAAATTATTTTATTATTTTTAGTAATCTATTATTTTAAATAGTAACTATACGTGTTGCCCAAATCCCAAATAATTTGGGATTTGGGACGCCAAAATGCACAAATTACTAGTATTTGGGATTTGGGATTTGGGATTTCGGCAAAAAATATTAATTATAATTTGGAATTTGGGATTTGGGATTTCGGCATTTGGAATTTCAGCATTTGGATTTTGAATTTGGGCGGCGAATCACTAAAAAAATATATTAAAATTTTGTGATTTTATTTAAAAGTTATGAAATTTTTTTTTTTTTTTAAAAAAAAGTAATTTGATATTTTAAATAGTAACAAATTATTAAAAAAAAAATTTTCAAAAAAAAATAATCTGTTATTTATCAGGAAATTTTATGACGCAGAAATTTGCGCAAATTTCTGCCTCATATAATTTCCTGATAAACAACAGATTATTTTTTTTTGAAAATTTTTTTTTTTTTTTAAAAAAAAGTAATTTGATATTTTAAATAGTAACAAATTATTAAAAAAAAAATTTTCAAAAAAAAATAATCTGTTGTTTATCAGGAAATTTTATGAGGCAGAAATTTGCGCAAATTTTCAAAGGTGTCAAAAATTTCTACAAATTTTTGTGTGTTTTTTTTCATTTTTTTAACTTCGCTCACAATTTTTGAAACATAGAGCAATTTTCTACTAAGATATTTCTAAGATAAATAGAACGGCCTTGTTCTTGGTTACAAAATGATATATATTTCATCCTTGTAGCATCAATATTCGCGAAGTTATTCCAGTTTAAAGAAAAAGCGTCATGAAAAAATTGTGCAAAAATTTTCGAAAAACTTGTGCAAATTTTTGCATGATTTTTTTTCACTGACGTTCTTTCTTTAAATTGGAATAACCTCGTGAATATCGATGCTACTTAGAAGAAATATATACCATTTTGTAACTAAGAACAAGGCCATTCTATTTATCTCAGAAATACCTTGGTAGAAAATTGTTCTGTGTTTCAAAAATCGCAAGCGAAGTTAAAAAAATAGAAAAAAACACACGAAAATTTGCAAAAATTTTTGACACCTTTAGAAACTTGCGCAAACTTTCGCAAGTTTCCACCTTATAAAATTTTCTAATATTATTTAAAATAACATTATTAAAAATATTAAAATTAAAAAAAATCCTGGAAACTTTTATTAAAGCTCCCAAAATTAAAAGAGTGATTATTTTTTTTTTTTTTTTAAATAAATTAATAAATTCTAATAGTTAATTATTTTTAAAATTTTTTAGTAAAATCGAGTGGTGCAATATTATTTTTATTGATATAAATAAAAATAAAAAATGTCTATTTTATTTAATAAAAATATTTCTGATACTAAAATTTTTTATATTGAAATTTTTAATGTTGAAATTCTTAATATCTACCAAGAAGAAAATTTAACTATTTCTTCTTTTACACTTGCAAAAAAAAGAACTTTTCCAATTTATAAATATTTTACTCTTAGAACTCTTGAAAATAAAGCAAGTATAGATCAAAATATTAAAAATCAAATATTTATTAAGTATCTAATAAGTACCTGATGCGTGTCTAATTTTAGATATTACTGGTTGAATGAACAAAAATCAGAATTTTATTAATGACGCAAATATGCATAAATCAGACATCCTATTTGTGAAAATTTAAATTAAAAATTTCTATTTATAAATTAGAAAAAATTGACTATCTATACTAAAGATGGTAGATATATATGTCGTCAAAATTAATTTAATCTTGACTTAACTCTTAAAATTTTAATTTTTAATTGTGTCTGATTCAATTAATTGTGTCAATCACCAGTAAAAATCAAAATTTGCCTTAACTTAACTCTAATTTTTCTCAATTTTAATTGCGTCTAACTTAATTCAATAATTTTAACGACATGTATAATGGTAGGCACAATACGAATTGAGCCAGAAATTTAGTTAAATATAATTTAGCCAAATATAATTTAACCATAGTGCAATCAGGTGCAATGGTTAAATTCTGACGCAAAGGTTAAATAATGGTGTAATTCTGATTGGCTGACGTAATTATAAAATTTATTAAATAATTATTTTTAAATTTTTAAAAATAATTAATTTTAACTTTAATTTCAAATTAATTTTATATAATTAAAAGTTCTTAGCTACAAAATAATATATTTCATTTTTGTAACATTAAAATTTTTTTTTTTTTTTTTTNAAAAATTTCTATTTATAAATTAGAAAAAATTGACTATCTATACTAAAGATGGTAGATATATATGTCGTCAAAATTAATTTAATCTTGACTTAACTCTTAAAATTTTAATTTTTAATTGTGTCTGATTCAATTAATTGTGTCAATCACCAGTAAAAATCAAAATTTGCCTTAACTTAACTCTAATTTTTCTCAATTTTAATTGCGTCTAACTTAATTCAATAATTTTAACGACATGTATAATGGTAGGCACAATACGAATTGAGCCAGAAATTTAGTTAAATATAATTTAGCCAAATATAATTTAACCATAGTGCAATCAGGTGCAATGGTTAAATTCTGACGCAAAGGTTAAATAATGGTGTAATTCTGATTGGCTGACGTAATTATAAAATTTATTAAATAATTATTTTTAAATTTTTAAAAATAATTAATTTTAACTTTAATTTCAAATTAATTTTATATAATTAAAAGTTCTTAGCTACAAAATAATATATTTCATTTTTGTAACATTAAAATTTTTTTTTTTTTTTTTTGACTAGCATAATTAAGTTTTATTTTTATTTAAAATTTCAAAATTATATATATGTACATAAAATTTAAATTTTAAAGATAAAAAATAAAAAATTAGCTAGAACTAATATAGTCAGGCTATAAAACTTCTACCTAATCTTGTTACAAAATAAAAATTTATTTTGAAGAGGCCGAAGCCCCAATGTTAATATTATAAAAGGATTATGCAAAAGAACAGTAAAGCGTTTAAAATATAAAAACATTAAGTGGGTTAGAAAATATCATTTGTCTCGTAGCCTTCTTTTTTTTTTCCCTTTCTATTATATTACATTAATTTGTCTTTATTGAATAATGTTGGCCTGTACTCGTCGAGTATTAAAAAATTTATATCTTGGAAACTTGTGAAAAAGGTATCATTTAATCGTTTGAAAATGTAGAATTTTTGAAGAATTTTTACAGTCTCTTTGATTTTTGTGGGGGATTCAATTAGAACTTTAATGTCGTCTGATAAAGTCTTGATTTTTCTTGTAATAAGAGTAAAGTTCCTCACAAGCCGACTTGCGAGCCTAATTACTTATAAGGCTCTTGAGCCAGCTTGCGAGCCTATTATATAATGGGATTCGCGAGCCGGTTCATACGGAACTCAAAATTTTCGTTTAATAATCCAATACGTGGGAATTCTATCGAAATGATAATATTTTCTTAATTTTATAAGTTTCAGTATGAATTCTTTTTTCTGAACAAAAAATAATGTTCCAGTAATTTTGTTCACTACTCTCATTTTGTTTGGTAAACCGGTTTTAATTGTTATGGTTTCATCTTGGAGGGTAAAGAAATTATTTAGAAGTTGTTTATCAACAAAATATTTTTCTCTAAGGTGTAATTTCGCTTGCCCAATATATACATGTCTTTTATTATTGTCTTCAAATTGTGGGATTGGGAACAGTTTATCTAAACCAAAGCTTAGTTGTCTGTAATCTTCTGGAATTGACGGTTTCTTTGTTTTGTATTTGTCAAATGATATATATGATATACGTGTTGCCCAAATCCCAAATAATTTGGAATTTGGGACGCCAAAATACACAAATTACTAGTATTTGGGATTTCGGCAAAAGATACTAATTATAATTTGGGATTTGGGATTTCGGCATTTGGGATTTCGGCATTTGGATTTTGAATTTGGGCAGCAGGTATAATATATGATGATGGGTGTCATCTTCTGAAAGCGTATAAACTCTGTAATATACGTATAATATAAAGCACCATTGCGCAAGATCGGATAGGAAGTAAGTTCCGTATATTGTCATCTTTGATATTTTGATGTCGTTTAGGTAACGTAAGTTTTTGTGTTATTAATCTATTTTCAGTACAGTAGTTTTTTAGTGACTTAAACACTCCAGCTAAGTTTATTTGATTTTTAGGTATCCTAAGGAAGCAATACACATTTCATAGTGTTTTCTTTTTATTGTAGATATTAAGGAACGGACCGCCTTTGGCGATGATGTATTTTAGCACTATTTCATATTTCATCAAATTATTGATTTGATTCTTCAGTATACTAGTCGGGATTCTTTGAGCGTCTTCTATATAGATTTTATTATACCTGTTAATGTATTTCAAATTTAATTTCTCGAATTTTGTCTGATAATTTAGTTTATTGTTTTTGTTAAATAGGGTAAAAAAGTAGTATTTCTGTTGGCGATCTAGATTCCATAAGGAGGCAAGTGGCTATATCTACGTTTGTGTATCTATTTTTTAGGATTTGTTAATTATCCAATTTAATAATTTATTATTAGATATCAAGGCCAAGTAAAAAACTTCTAGCTGTTATTGTAATCCTATATCTTCTTGGACTAGTGACTTATCATGTGATTTTTGACTTTTGTTTAAAAGATAGGGGCTGTGTAATGGTTCAGGTCTATTTTTAGGTTGTATTACATTCTTTTTGGATTATATAAGGGGTTGTGTTACAAAAATGCATTACTGATTTCAATTGAATTCTCAACTGCCTTGATAACTTTTGGGCTGAAAATAATTTTGTGATCATTATAAAGGATTGTAGATGGTGATGAAAGTAGTTCTAAATTATCATTTTTGAAATATTCTTTGTTTGTTGAACTAGATTCTCCATAGTTTTTGTATTCAGACATATCACAATCTGAAATTTCATGGTTCATGATTTCAACACTTGTATTTAGAAGGGTTTGTTAGTCGTATACCTGCCGCCCAAATTCAAAATCCAAATGCCGAAATCCCAAATCTCAAATCCCAAATTACAATTAGTATCTTTTGCCGAAATCCCAAATCCCAAATCCCAAATCCCAAATACTAGTAATTTGTGCATTTTGGCGTCCCAAATCCCAAATTATTTGGGATTTGGGCAACACGTATAGTTAGTCGTATTTGTTTTTTATATCAAATAGGGTGGCAGCGGCTAAGTAACGTTTATTTTCACATTCTTCTTTACTCTTATGAATTTTTTTTCCCATAGTGGACTCTGTGACAGACATGTAAACGGTTGTTTTAGAGCTAGTTAAACTTAATAGGTCATTATCCGAATGTGTTATTTCTATACATGTCATCAAAACTAATTTGGTCTTGACTCAACTCTTAAAATTTCAATTTTTAATTGTGCCTGACTCAATTAATTGTGTTAATCACTAGTAAAAATCAAAATTTGCTTTAACTCAACTCCAATTTTTTTCGATTTTAATTGCGTCTGACTCAATTCAATAGTTTTGACAATATGTATAGTTATTTTGTTGTTGGTTACTGTTATTTTATTTTTGAGCCTATTTAAATTTTTTTATTCGTTTTCATTAAGAGGTCTTGTTTTTTTCCCTTTTGTTCTACGTGTCATATTTGTTTCTATATTAGTGTAGTGTGTTTATCAGTCTAACAGTGTATATGAAGCAAGTGGATAAATTTTTATTAGTGTTATATCGCATAAAAAAAGAAATATAATTTTCTCTGTTTCAGTTTTTCATTTTATAAAATTAAATTTTTTTTTTTTTTTTTTGACTAGCAAGGCCTTAACTTTATTTGTTAAATACGATTCATTATTATTGACCGAAGCCAAAGATTACAAATTTATATATACAAATAAAATCTGATTAAAGCTAATTAACTAATTAACTAACTTACCACCTAATCAGCTGTTACGAAACAACTAAATTATTCTAAAGAGGCTAATACCTCAATGTCAATTAAAATAACAAGGACCACGAAGACTATGACCCCAAAAAAAAATCCTAACTTCTCCTTCACCTCCTTAATGATCAACGTCATACCCCACAAAATTTACTACTTCTTTCTTACAACTCTTTAAGGAATAACTTTCTACCCATATACTTTTATAAATCCCAGCGCTATTACGGTACTCAGTGGACCTTCGGCCATAGGCTTTTACTTCACCAGACACATCAGGAAACTTTTCGGGACGTAAATTTACAGAAAATTTACAGGACCTACAGAAATTTACGCCTAAAAAAATCAATTTTTTTGACTTTGATCACTATTTATAAGACAGGGAGCGATTTTTTACTAAGATATTTCTATGACAGATCGAAAGATCTGGTTCTTAGTTACAAGATGATATGTGTTTCATTTCTGTAACACCAATATTCGTGAAGATATTCACGTTTAAAGTTTTATATTTGTGAAAAAATTTACGCGGAAATTTTTTCACAAATATGAAACTTTAAACGTGAATATCTTCGCGAATATTGATGTTACAGAAATGAAACACATCATCTTGTAGCTAAGAACCAGATCTTTCGATCTGTCATAGAAATATCTTAGTAAAAAATCGCTCCCTGTCTTATAAATAGTGATCAAAGTCAAAAAAATTGATTTTTTTAGGCGTAAATTTCTGTAGGTCCTGTAAATTTTCTGTAAATTTACGTCCCGAAAAGTTTCCTGATGCAGAGAATCAGTTCTAGACAAGTGGACTATACATGTCGTCAAAACTAATTTAACCTTGACTCAACTCTTAAAATTTCAATTTTTAATTGCGTCTGACTCAACTAATTGCATCAGTTACTAGTAAAAATTAAAATTTGTCTTGACTCAACTCCAATTTTTCTCAATTTTAATTGCGTCTGACTCAATTCAATAGTTTTGACGACATGTATAGAGTGAACCATTGGTAATTTACTTTTCAAACCTAAGTTCTCCTACTTGGTATTCATTTCCCAAGACTAGTTTTCCACAATTTAACTTTGACGATTTATAAAAAGTATTCTTATAAAATTATTAACTACTTTTTCACGGATCTCTACAATTCTACAACTAACCCTTTACTCAATTTCGACAATTCACACCCCTGGCACAACTTAATAAAATATCTCATACCCCGTCCTTCTATAATTCGTCATATTTTCCACGCATCTTCGCTGATCATCTCCTTAGATATCAACGTATCACACTTTTTCATCAGTGCGTCACCCCTTAATCGACAAGATTGACAATTAGGGTCAAACCGAAATTTGAGAAATTCTCCAAAACCATCATAAACATGAAAAATGAAAATTTCGTGACGCAGACCCTTCCAAACTTTAAAAAATCAAATAGTCCCATATGATATTTTTATTTTCCACGTTCATACTCCTACTTCAACTAGACGGCAAGGTGGAAACATACCCTTAAGTTCTGCTTTCTTAAACAGTCTGAAGACAATCCTGCAAAGGTTATAACCCTAGGATCAAACTTTTACGTTCAGCATCGTTCGCACAGTTAAAGCTGTTGTTTATGCTTCTTTCCAAAAAAAACAGAACCAATTCCACAGTTCTAACTTCCACTATTTTTTGAAGGTAATACTCCAAACAAGCTTAGTCTTATCCGGCTGGAGTCAGTAAACCTTCAACTGTACCTGTTACTTCTAGAAATAATTTGATTTTTGCTGCGAAATCATAAGTGGTGACCAAAAGAGAGAAAGAGTTTTTTTTTTTTTGTAACATTAAAATTTTTTTTTTTTTTTTTTTTGAAACATTAAAATTTTTTTTTTTTTTTGAAACATTAAAATTTTTTTTTTTTTTTGAAACATTAAAATTTTTTTTTTTTTTTTTTTACTGGCTAACGCGATTGTACCTTTACAATCGTTTTTTTATTATAAGCAGACAAACTACAATAATGCTTGAATCTCAGTGAATAAAATTTTACAAAAAGAAAGGTAAAGCTAGAGCTAATTTTAATAAAAAAACAATTTTACCAATCAACCCACCGCCCAATCGTGCTAAGAGCTGTAAAATTACGACTCCAAGAGAAACTCCACATATGTCAAAAATTTTTTGACGGACCATCATGGCTAGGGTTAGGAATCACCCTAATATTTAGAGTCGACTAATCGACTTTATTCGCCAACGATTAATCGCGATTAATCGCTGATTCCATAGTCATCGATTTAGTTGCGATTCCATAATCACCGATTTAGTCGTGATTTCATAATCGTCGATTTAGTCGCGATTCCATAATCGCCGATTTAGTCACGATTCTATAATCGCCGATTTAGTCACGATTCTATAATCGCTGATTTAGTCACAATTCTATAATCACCGATTTAGTCATAATTCTATGATTACTAATTTAGTCGCGATTTTATAATCATAATTACAATTCTATAATCGTAGTCGTGATTCTATAGTCGCGATTTTATAATTATAGTTGCGATTCTATAATTATAGTCACGATTCTATAATCGTAGTCACGATTCTATAATTGTAGTCGTGATTCATAATCAACTATTTTTTTATAAATTAATTAATTTATTTATTTTTTTATAAATTAATAAATTAATTTATTTTTTTAATTTATTTAAATAAATTAAATTATTTTAATAATTATCATTATATAATTATGATTAAATCAACGATTATATAGTCACAATTATTCAACGATTATATAGTCACGATTAAATCGACGATTATATAGTTGCGATTATTCAACAATTATATAGTCACGATTAAATCAGCGATTATATAGTCGTGATTAAATCGACGATTATATAGTCGCGATTANATAATCGCCGATTTAGTCACGATTCTATAATCGCTGATTTAGTCACAATTCTATAATCACCGATTTAGTCATAATTCTATGATTACTAATTTAGTCGCGATTTTATAATCATAATTACAATTCTATAATCGTAGTCGTGATTCTATAGTCGCGATTTTATAATTATAGTTGCGATTCTATAATTATAGTCACGATTCTATAATCGTAGTCACGATTCTATAATTGTAGTCGTGATTCATAATCAACTATTTTTTTATAAATTAATTAATTTATTTATTTTTTTATAAATTAATAAATTAATTTATTTTTTTAATTTATTTAAATAAATTAAATTATTTTAATAATTATCATTATATAATTATGATTAAATCAACGATTATATAGTCACAATTATTCAACGATTATATAGTCACGATTAAATCGACGATTATATAGTTGCGATTATTCAACAATTATATAGTCACGATTAAATCAGCGATTATATAGTCGTGATTAAATCGACGATTATATAGTCGCGATTAAATCGACGATTATATAGTCGCGATTATTCGACGATTATATAGTCGCGATTAAATCAGCGATTATATAATCGCGATTAATCGTTCACCAATATTTGGAGTCGATTATATAGTCGAGTCGCGATTAATCGCGATTCCATAATCACGATTCCTATCCCTAATCATGGCCCCAGCAACAAAACGAGGTAAAAAAAAGGGAACCGAAGGTGCCTAGTCGCAAAAATCTTTCACATCAGCTCACATCGAAAGACTGCTCCCTTACCACTCTTGTAAGGTACACTAACCGGCTTTGGCAGAAATGGTTAGGTCATCAGCTCACATACCTAACCTTCTCCCTTATCACTCATATAAGGTAGCTGTCACAAAACGGATGCCGAGGACCTTACACGCCCAAGGTTAGTCAAGTTCCTGATAAAAACCCCAACCGTCCCCCAACAACTCATCATCTAACTGTCCTACATTCCCTAAAAATAATTATACAACTAACATACAATCCACCAAACTACAACTTACCATCTAACCCAACCAACTAAACGCCCAACAATTTCAAACCCCTAATCTTCCAACCTACCACAATCCCTTTCCTTCTACCCCATTACCACCAACTTGTCGTCGCGTCACCTTTTCGTTTCACTTTTAGAGACCATTAACCCTTCCAGAAGAAGCTGTTTCTATGTGGCCGATACTTGTCGTTCTGATATTTGCTGTTTAACTCTTCACGTATAGGTACCTGTCGTTGTTAGCATTATAGATCAGAGTAAGTGACCAAGCATATCTAAGTGATCCCATAGCCAGAACTTTACTTGATGTCATATGTTGACGTTTCTTCTGGTCGAAAACTGGTGTCCTGTACCCTTTACTTGTCATCTAGGCCCCAAGAGAGAAATGTATCCTATATTGCCGAGGTCGAACGTTCTGATATTTGCTGTTTAATTTCTCACGTATAGGTACCTGCCGTTGTTAGCGCTATAAATCAAAGTAAGTGACCAAGCATATCTAAGTGATTCTATTGACGAAAAAAGTACCTGATCGTCACGTGTTGACTATTTCTCTCTTGGCCAAATTGTTATTATGAAGGTCTTATCATGTGATTATTAACCCCTTGTTGTTTCCTATTTAATTTGTTTACATCTGTCGTGTAATGTTTCCACATGTGACCAACTTTGCCCCTTGTTGTCGTATCTAACTTAGTTTATTTACATCTGAAATATAACGAATCCTCTCACGTGACCAAAAATGGGGGCAAACCAATATTTGAAATTTCCCCACGAAAACCAAAAGAAAGACCAAGAAAACTAAAATAAAGTGAAAGTTGTAAAGCCATAAAAGAGTCAAAGAAAATATTTTTAAGTGTTTTTGTATTATTTTAAAGAGTGTAATCCATGTTGCTGTTTCCCAAAATTAAAGAAAAAGAAAAAACCCAAAATAAAATAAAAAGTAACGCCCCAAATAAAAGACAAAAGAAAATATTTTTATGAATTTTTTGTGCTGTATCGTTTGAGTGAAAAGTGTCCCAAGTTTTCGCCACTCGCAAAGTTGCACTTTCTCACTACGCTCCAGAGTGTTATAGTAGTTACCTGAAGTCTTCTTTGTTAGTGTTTCTTCCCAGGACGAAAGAACTTCTTTTTGGAGGAAAACTGCTGCAAAAGTATTTAATAGTAGATATTAGGTTTTTAACTCAGTCTCGTCCAGCAGAGCCCCTTGCCTCAGAAAGAGTAGTATTATATATTTAAACCTTGGCCTTCCTTATACGACGTTGTTAATGTTTTTTATGGTACCGAACCTTTTTAAGTTTTTTTGTTGTTTTTTTGATTTTTGTGACAAAAGAGAAAGTTGTTGTAATATTAAAATTGACCAAATTATAGTTATTTTAAAACAATATATTAAAATTTTTTTTTTTTTTTGTCAGTAAAAAACTAACATTTAACCAACTATTCCAAAAAAAAGATCCAACAAACCTATCAGAGCAACCCGATAAGTTATTTAAAAAAAAAATTTAAAAATTTAATTTTTCCTATTCAGTATGTTATTGCTAACATCTGAAGGTTCCCTCCTACAAACAACATCTTAAAGGAACGATATCCTCCACCACACAAAAAAAAAATTTCATCTACTATCCCTAATCACCTAAGGAAAATCACGTTTTATTTCACCTTTCTTTTTACAGACCACCTGATCTATTTTGGACATTATAATACTCTACTACCCATATTTGTAAATAAGACCTATCAAATATTCTTCTAACAAGGAACATATTGGTAATAGTGGTGAGTCCTAGTAATTATTCCTTATCAAACTGTGTTACGATTATTTTTTTACTTATTTACTTTTCTTCTTCTATTTATTTATTTTCCTTATAATTATATATATATATTATACCTGCCGCCCAAATTCAAAATCCAAATGCCAAAATCCCAAATGCCGAAATCCCAAATTCCAAATCCCAAATTATGATTAGTATTTTTTGCCGAAATCCCAAATACTAGTAATTTGTGCATTTTGGCGTCCCAAATCCCAAATTATTTGGGATTTGGGCAACACGTATAATATATATATATATATAATTTTGTATACATATACTTTATATAATTTCTATTATTACTTATTAATGCTTATTAGTGTTTAGCACTAGTTATCCTTCCTCACCTACCTCTGTTCCACTTCTATTGTTGTGTCCCTTTTGTTCCTGTCCTTATTATTATTATTTTTATTTTTATCTTTTTTGTTTAAGAAACAATTTATCTATACTTATAATTTTTTTTTTTTGGCTGTGCCTATCATGTGACACGTGACTTGAAAATCGAACTGCGGAACTATGGATGAGCGACCATTCTTCTAAAAGATAACTACTCTTCTTGGCGAAGGAATAATCTATCTAAAAGATGATCACTCTTCTAAGTAACCATTCATCTACAAGAAGCCAAGTTGTTTAGAAACTAGAATAGACCTTTTTGTTTATTTCTTTGCTTATTTTTCTTTACTTTTATTATATAACAAATAGATTTCTTTATTTATATGTATAAAGTAGATCTTGAAAAGTATTTAAAGACTTTTAATTTTCTTCCTCATGTAATAGTAGTACTCATAGGCCAGAAAAAAGTAATAAAAATGTTTTAATAAAGTTTATAGTTTCTTTATAATATAATTTTTTTTCTTTAAAAATTTGCTTTACTTGTATTATCTCTTTAATTTCTTCAATAAAGAAACTGTTTATTTTTTTATATAAAACTCGAACAAAATACATTCATTTCTTGTTTTACTGTTATCTTGACCTGTTCCGGACTTAATCAAATCTTATTATATAGTCTATAGTCTTAATTTTTTTTTCTTTTGGCCAATATAATTTATTATTTTTCCTGAAAAAGTTACGTGACTACCGCAGTGTGCTTCATTTTCTTTGAATTTTCTAGTATATATCTAGAATTCTACTAATTAACTTGTGTCTGAATTCTACACTCTTTTTCTTTTACATACTATTGATTATTTTACATTATTCCCCTCCGAAAATATTTCCTTTTTGCCAAAATTAAACTATTGTCAGTTTCATATCTTCTCTTATCTAAATTCCAGATTTCTTCATCTTTCTTTTTTATCATTCTTAAATCCATATCCTCAACATCGATTGGATCACTTACCTCTATAATTATTCTTAGCAATAACTACCAGGTTAAACTTGATAAATTAATTGAGAATCTCCATGCTCTCCTAACAGGTAGTATCAACAGCTCCCTTCTATTAACATAGTATTCGAACTATAAAATTCTTCCAATATGTATTGTTGGTGATTATGGCAGTTTCTATAGATTAGTATTAATAACGGACTCAAAGATCCTTCCAGGTATCTACAGTTCATGACCTCAACTAAAAACTTTCAATTCCTATCCTAAGTCCCCATCTTGGAGAAATTATCTACACTGGTTGAAAATTTATAAAACCTATACCTATCTGGTACCCGATAGGTGTAGGTTTTATAAATTTTTGACCAATGCTATCTATTGTATTACACTGGTTTAACGAAATTCACATTTTTTCTAGATCCATAGCTAGTATTATAGTCCCAATAAAAATTTAAAATAACTAATAATACAACCTACAACATTACAACTAACTCTCTACTTATTAACAGCAACTCACACCCAGCGACAACTAAAAAACATTACACTTACTCATCCTCCCATAAATTATCACATTCCCTGCATTCTCACCGATTATCTCCTTAAGTATTACCATATCGCATTTTCCCTTTTGTACTTGAAAATTGGTTTCCCGATATCTGCTATTTAGTTTATCACTTCAAAATACTACCCTGTGATAGTATATGAGATCAAAATAAGTGACCAGGCATATCTAATTATTGTGTCCCTTGAACGAAACCTTTATCTTCATATATCGTTTCGATTTTAGCGCTCTAACCACATGACCAATATTCAATTTTGATTATAAATCCAAATTTGTAGATCTATTTTATGTTGTTTACCTCTGCCGTATAACGAAACCTTTCATGTGACCAAAATCAGGGTCAAACCATTTTTTACCGATTCTCCAAAAAACAAGAAAAAAAAGAAAAAAAACTGAAAAATAAAAAAAAAATAAAGCCCCAATAAAGAAAAGAAATATTTTTTTTTGAATTTTTTGTGTCGAGTTGTTAATTACTTTGCTGAAATCGTTGTTTTTTAAAAATATGATTTCGATATTAAAAAGATATCAATACTACATCACAAAAATATCCCTGTGATATAACTATTTAAAATATGACAATTATATCATGACGATATTATAAGGATATCATTATAATATCATTGCTATATTTATAAATATCACTATGATATTATATAATACCTTCAGGATATTATATAAAACTAAAAAATTTAATATTGTTAAATATTTTTATGATATTGTTTCAAGAATATACAATATCGAAATGATACCAAAATTATATTTTTTTATTATTAAATGATATCTCCGCGATATTTTGATAAAATTAAATTATGAAATATCAATTTTATTTCACAACAATATCTTTACGATATTTTAAAAATTCAAAATATTTAAATATCTCAACAATATTTTTTATTTATTTTTAATATCTTAATGATATCAAAAGAATATTAATATGATAATTTTTCTTTTTGAAATAATATATCTACGATATTTTGATAAAATTAAATTATGAAATATCAATTTTATTTTGCAACAATATCTTTACGATATTTTTAAAATTCAAAATATTTTAGCGATATTTTTTATTTATTTTTAATATCTTAACAATATCAAAAGGATATTAATATAATAATTTTTCTTTTTAAAATAATATATTTTCACAATATTTTAATAAAATTAAAATTATAAAATATTGATTTTATTTTGTAACGATATTTTTATGATATTTTAAAATTCAAAATATATGATATTAAAAAAATATTAATATGATAATTTTTGAAATAATATTTAATATTTTGATAAAATTAAAATTATGAAATTATGCAAGCATATTTGATCGACATATAGTATATTCCACCCTTAATAAAAATCAAAAGAAAGTTTTGTTTATAGAGTCCTTTAGGCTCTGGATCACTAAGCTCGATAATCAGGCTAGATCAGGTTAGCGAGGCTGGTACCAAGTCATTACTGGAATTTCACCAGAGTTCGTAAGTGAACTACTCATGTCGATTATATTCTGTAAAATTTACCCGACTGAACAACCGATGAAGCATCACGGGAACTGGATGATAAGTTGCCCAAACTATACACCCTTTTTAGTCTTAGGAAGGGATAATCCTTATCTGAGTAAGAACTGCAGTTACTCGAGGTTCTTAGGTTGGATTAGACACATTTGCCTTGTTAAATGGTAGCATAACCATTAACCGTTAATAGTATAGGTTTTTAAATCTATTTATATACACAATTAATAAAATATAAAAATATTATGGGATTAAAAATTTGTTAAATACTCATTTGAAAAATTTTTATTTAAATTTTCACAATTTTGAAACGATAATCAAAATAATATTATATAAACAATTAAATATTAAAAATATCAAGAAATAATTAAATATTAAAAATATTATAATTATTTAATAAAAATATATTTAAAATATATTATTAATTACATATTACTATTATTATTATTAATATTACTATTATTATTATTATTATTATTTATTATTATTATTATATTCAATATTAGGTACAACTTGAGTATATGATAATNCAAGTCATTACTGGAATTTCACCAGAGTTCGTAAGTGAACTACTCATGTCGATTATATTCTGTAAAATTTACCCGACTGAACAACCGATGAAGCATCACGGGAACTGGATGATAAGTTGCCCAAACTATACACCCTTTTTAGTCTTAGGAAGGGATAATCCTTATCTGAGTAAGAACTGCAGTTACTCGAGGTTCTTAGGTTGGATTAGACACATTTGCCTTGTTAAATGGTAGCATAACCATTAACCGTTAATAGTATAGGTTTTTAAATCTATTTATATACACAATTAATAAAATATAAAAATATTATGGGATTAAAAATTTGTTAAATACTCATTTGAAAAATTTTTATTTAAATTTTCACAATTTTGAAACGATAATCAAAATAATATTATATAAACAATTAAATATTAAAAATATCAAGAAATAATTAAATATTAAAAATATTATAATTATTTAATAAAAATATATTTAAAATATATTATTAATTACATATTACTATTATTATTATTAATATTACTATTATTATTATTATTATTATTTATTATTATTATTATATTCAATATTAGGTACAACTTGAGTATATGATAATTTATTTCTAATGCTAAAGTATGTGATATATAATATTCAACATCTAATCAAGCCATAACCCTAATAGGTATCACTGGTCGAAAATTTATAAAAACTACACCTATCGGGTACCAGATAGGTGTAGTTTTTATAAATTTTCGATCAGTGTATAATAAATACCTAATCAAGCTAGAACTCTAATAGGTGTAACTTGAATATGTGATATATAATATTTAACATCTAATCAAGTTACGTTAGTTAAATGAATAATTTTATTACAAATTACAATAGAATTTCAATTTTTGTTATTTAATTAGTAAATTATAACCTATTCTATTATCGATATTATTTATTGAGTATTGTTAAATATCACCGCAAGTGATTGTCACCATTAGGCAAAATTTTATAATTCCTTGATCAACCCTAATCCTAACTTTTCCCAGTGGTGACAATTATCTGCGATGATATCTAGCAATTTTCTTATTTATTTATTCTATTACCAATATTACCAATATCTATTAAATAATAAATTCTTTTTAATACTTTTATTTATATAATTATAATTATAATATATTATTATATTTTTTCTAGTAATTAAAATATTAAAAAAAAAAATATGATTGCAAGGTGACCAATTCCTTGCAAAAAAAGAAAAAGAAATTATCGCACTTTCGCACTTTCGAAAATTATTATAGAAAGACCTATGGTCCAGTTTAAACTATAATAATTTTTATGTATAAATTATAATAATTTACACATTTGTACTTTCGTACTTTTTTTTTGGTCAAGAAAAAAAAAAACGGAAATGAACAGATTTGATAATCTTAACTTTTCTTAACACTTTGATGGCTTGCATGTCCATACTGAATGAAAAATTTAAGATTCATATCACTGACTATGAATTAGTATCCATTTCCAAGAAGATTAAAAAAATAACTACTACTATTATTATTCCTAATTATAATTATTGTTATTGAAAACTATTTAATAATAAAAGTCAAATAAATAAATATCAATATCTATTCCTATAAAATAATTACTACTATTATTATTCCTAATTATTATTATTGTTATTGTAAACTATTTAATAATGAAAGTCAGATAAATAAATAATTGATAATATTAATTATATTAATTTAATTACCAATTATTATTATCATTATTATTAGTTCTTCCAAACTATTTAAATAATAATGTTATTAAAATTGATTGTATTAATTATATTAATTTAATAATATAAATTATAAAATAAATTATTGTTACCATAATCATTATTATTATCATCATAATTATTATTCTTGTAATTATCATCATCACTATTGTTACTATTATTGTTATCACCATTATCATCATTATTATAACTGTTTAATAATAATAAATATAATTATATTAATTATATTAATTATATTAATTATATTAATTATATTA
>PQFF01000103.1:26030-41205 GCA_003547095.1 Diversispora epigaea | reverse complement strand
TCACCTTCGTCACCTTCTTCACCTTCTTCACCTTCGTCATCTTCATATTCATCATTTTTTTTACCTTCATATTCGTTATTTTCTACTTTTCTTTTGGATTTTTTAAGATTTTTTCGTAGAGTTTCGACTTCAATAATTCTTTTCTTTCCTTTGTTTCTTTCAGGTTCTATCTGTTTTTCAGGATCTTTCTGTCTTTCTGGAGATACTGGTTTTTGGAGAGTTGGAGATGAGTCCGATTCGTATTCAAAACCTTCTTCATTTTCAATTTTTCTCTATTTTTTAAAATTTTGTTAGTTTTCGAAAATTTTAAAAATCTGGCGTGATATGAAATTTACTTACTAAATTTCTTGCAAGAGCCGGTTGTATAATTTCTTCTGACATTTTGATAACTTCATTTTTTGGGTTGAGAAAAATTTCTGAAATAGAAATCGCCCAGGCGATTTGAAGATTTGGAATATTTTTTTTCTTAGGCCAGACATTTTTAATTATTTTTGTCATATATGTGTCGTTTTCGTCGTCTTCGATTTTTTCAAATAATTTACGAAAACAATTTGAAACAGCAAGTTTCTTTTTCCACGCCGCAATTTCAGATGCTTTCGCTACGTTACTAATTGGAGGTAACATATTGTTGAAATTTTCAAAAATTGCTGTTTTTACTCGCGCACACAAGGTGCCTTTAAGAGAACAGAGCCTTTTTGATAACTATAAATTTTTAAAAAAATTAATTACAAAACTCTTCAAAATATCAATTTATAGATTTTACTTACAGGTTTTCGAATTTTTTTTTCAAAATATGGTTCCCATTTACTACCCAAAGTGGAGAAAAATTCATTATCAGATTCTCTTAGAAAAAATTCGGCAGATTCTTTAAATTCGTCATAATTGGGATATATTTTTTTTTCTAACAGGTCTTGAGCAGACTTAATTATCACAGCTTATTTATAAAAATTGTTAATATTGTGAACATTTGCGAAATGTTCAAATTTTAATATTATACTAACATCTATACAAGCTTGATCATGTGAAAGTATGGCAACTTCTTCTTTAATAGTTTTTATTTCTTCTTTCATGTTTTCTTGATTTTTTTTAACTTTTTCTAGAAGTGTTTTTAGATTATTCAATTTCGAAAAGATTCTTGTAACGGCTTGAAACATAAAAAATTTTTAGTCATTTTAATTTTTTTTTGAAATAATTAAATTATTATACCATCATTCATTTGATCTACCGAAGACGAGATTAAGTCTGAATCTTCAGATTCTAGTAGTGAACGTGGAAATAAAGAAGGACGTTGTAAGAGTTCGACCGAAACTCTTATTTTGTTAAGGGTGTGTGTGTGTGTTAAGTTAATTCTATAACTCCACTTCAATGAAGAAGCTAAATGTGTGTGTATAAAATGTAAATGTAATGAGTTATAAAACTCCAACTTCAACTAGAAGTCAATGTGTAATACTTGAGCAAAAGCTCCACTTCAATACGAAGCAATAAATGTAATTATTAAATTATATGAACAAGAACTTCTCTGTCCTTCGCTGCTCTTTATTATTACAAGTTTTATCTTTTTATATAAAATTACATATTCGTATGGTAGTACATAATTAATAATAAATGAATTTACATAATTGGAAATAATCTTAAACCTTAAAACCAAAATCTAGATTGGTAAAAATCATGTGATAAGATAATATAAGTATATAATATAATATAATATAAATATAATAAAATAGAAATAAAAATCGAATATATACGAAAATAAAAATAGTAAAAATAATAAGAATAGAATAATATCAAAATAAAAATAGAACTGTTACACTATCCTTTCCTTTAAGAATCAATGTCCTCATTGATTTATAAAATAAAAATATATAATTACATTTTCACATATTATTTGTGTCTTCACGTGCGTGATTTCTACTGGAATCTTCTATACTTTTCTAATAATTTCATCCCTTAAAATTTTTTCTTTGTTTGCATTTTCTTGTTTGTATTTCCTATTTAAATTACTATTATTTTTTTCACATCGTGGGTATTTCAAAATATTTACTTTTGAAAATAAAATGCATCTATACTTCATGTCGTTAGTTTGTTGTTTACTTTGCTATTGGTAAATTTTCTATTTAAAAGGATTTTCTTATCCAAATTGTTACTTTTGTTTTTTCTACTTAATTACAACTTACAATAACAATTTTATATTTTTACCAAAAATTATTTTATCTATAATAATATGTCTAATACTACGCAACAAGGAAAAGTATTTGAAAATCGCGTTATTAGGGTTTTGAAAAAACTAAATATAAAAGCTAATCATAGTGGGTGAGTAACTTCACTAAGTAGTTTGTTAGTTATATGTTCCCGAAGGTACGCTGCTACTAGGTAATAAACCAACAGTAAACTGGAAGCACATCGGGTCACTTGAGGTATAATGCTGAAGCCAGTAGTGAACGTCCTTTCTGTCTGCTTTATTATTCGAACGCTGTCGCTGGCAGATTACGTAGTGAATAGGGAACATGGGTTAAATGTTTGGTGGTCGGCTTCCAAGTATTTAATCTTCATAACAATAGCAAATTACTTATCAAAAACTATTTTATAGTCAATCAAGTGATCACGGTATCGATATTTTTGGTCCTTTTAAAAAATATGTCCTTGTAATCCAGTGCAAGGATTGGCAAACTGTTTCCGTCTCGAGGGGTCATATTCTCGAAATGGATGGATTATTAAACGCGTAAGCTCGTTATTTTCTATCTTCATTATATCTTCTTTATGTTAAATAACTTTTTCTTTTTTTTTTCATTTAGGTTTCCTACAAAACATACGATTGAAGTTTACGTAGTTTCTCGGTTGGATGGATATGCACCTTGTGCTTGGGACGTAGTAACTGGATCTACTAATACGATTTTTCTCACAACAATCTTTGACCTCGAGCAAATCCTTCATCAGTTGCCTATAAATCCAAACGCAGTTGATGAAATAACACTCCAAACTCAAATAGAAGGATTAACAAAGAAAGTTGATCGTGTTTATCTCCAAAATGAACGACTTCTTGAAATAAAAATAAAAAAACTTAAAAAAAAATCAAAGGATCAAAAATTAATAAAAAAATTATTAGCCTGGGCTTCATTCTTCTTCATCTTCTTCTTAATAATATCATTAGATATATTGATAAGAATATCTTCCAGATTTGGATATTAAAAAGGTATATATATATTTTTCCTTTTTATCTACTGTCACTTCTATCTACAGTTTATAATTAATTATATAATCTTTTAATTCTTCTATATTATCATTATAATTGTCATCCTTATTATTACTATTTCTCGTTATGTAATTAATAATTAATAAATAAAATAAATAAATAGATAAATAGTTAATTAATATAAATAATTAAAATAAAATTATTACTTAAAGTAAATTGTTCGTTAAAATAATCTCCTTGATTAAATTAATATCTCGTTGGTGTTAATTCTGTCCCAACTTTAAAAACTTTTGATTGATCAATTAAATATAATTTTCTACGTGAAAATTTCTTATATTTTCTACTCTGTTTAGTGTTTCTACTTAATGAGTTTTCAAAAGTTTTAATTTGATTATTCCCATGTTTCGAAGATTTAAAAGTTTCATTATTCTCGATATATTTCAATATATCACGTGGTTCTTGTAATGATTTCATCTTTAATTTTTTCTTTGTAAGTGTAATTAATCCAGAATCTTTTTTCAAATCTATCAAGTTTTTAAAAATTGGTTCTTGTAAACTCCCTTGTTCCAAAATTTTATCATTATTTGAATGTGTAACAAAAGTAGTATTTATTAATTGTGATTGATAAGGCAATGTATCAGTTACAACATTTGTCTTTTTTTGTTGATACTTATTATCAAAATTATTTAATAATGATTTTTCATTACAATCTTTACTAAGATTTTTGTTCTTACAACTATTACTTGATTCTGTTTGCTCATTTACATCAGAATATATTGAATGAAGTTCTACGTTGATAAGAGTATTTACAGGTTGTGACATGAAAATAGAATTACAACTTGAAAAATTGTTAGATCGCATAGTATTAGCTTCAACATTAATAATTCGTTTTCCATATTGGAATTTCAAAGTATTTGTTCGCCAATTAATCTGTGGGTTAGCATGAAATAACCAAGATTTTCCAAAGATTAAATCATATCGTTGTAAGTTAATTATTTGCGCTTCAATTTCAGTTCTTTTGTATGAATCCATTTCCAACTTGTTAATATTAACAACTTTACTCGTTTCCTTTTTCCTTCCGTCCGCTAATTCTACCTTTAAAGTTTTAGCAATTTTGACAAGAAGTTCATTCCTTTTTACAAAGTCTATATCAATAAAATTCTTCGATGCACCGCTATCTACAAGAATTTGTGCAGAATGTCCATTGATTTTACCAGTAAAGTTTAACAATTGTTCTCTATTACTTTCAATATTTATCAATTCAATTCGATTGTTAAAAACTGTTGTGTTATTTTCAACATTCGAAAATTGTGAATTTCATTTCTTCTTGCTGAAACAATTCTTTGCAAAATGTCCCATCTGTCCGCATTTAAAACAACTATCCTTTGGTTGTTTTCCTTTGTTACCAGATGTCTTATTATTATAATTATTATAATTATTGTTATAATTATAAGATTTGTTTTCTCCCAGATACTCTAAACTAGTATCTATTGATATTGGTTCTTTATCGTCTTGTGATGAAGACTGATCATAACTATAGTTATTATTAAAAGGTCTACTATTAAATTCATACATGGCAGTGTCATAACGAATAGCTATATCAATTGCCTCATTTAAATTTTGTGGTGCTCTATAAGATAATTCAATACGTGTAGATGATTTAAGTCCTCTTAAATAATTTGTAACTTGATCTATATCTTCCATGCCTTCAACTTGACCTATGATGTTTTGAAACTGGGTGGTATAATTGCGAACACTTCCTGTTTATCGCAATCTTTCCAGTTGTTGTCGTAGGTAAGCTTGATAATTCGGAGGTTGAAAAGCAGTTGTTACAGCAGTTTTGAATGTATTCCAATCTGCCCATGGTACACCATTATTATTATGTGCTCTCATTCGAGCAAGGTACCAATGCATTGCAGCTTCTTNTTGTCTTTTTTTGTTGATACTTATTATCAAAATTATTTAATAATGATTTTTCATTACAATCTTTACTAAGATTTTTGTTCTTACAACTATTACTTGATTCTGTTTGCTCATTTACATCAGAATATATTGAATGAAGTTCTACGTTGATAAGAGTATTTACAGGTTGTGACATGAAAATAGAATTACAACTTGAAAAATTGTTAGATCGCATAGTATTAGCTTCAACATTAATAATTCGTTTTCCATATTGGAATTTCAAAGTATTTGTTCGCCAATTAATCTGTGGGTTAGCATGAAATAACCAAGATTTTCCAAAGATTAAATCATATCGTTGTAAGTTAATTATTTGCGCTTCAATTTCAGTTCTTTTGTATGAATCCATTTCCAACTTGTTAATATTAACAACTTTACTCGTTTCCTTTTTCCTTCCGTCCGCTAATTCTACCTTTAAAGTTTTAGCAATTTTGACAAGAAGTTCATTCCTTTTTACAAAGTCTATATCAATAAAATTCTTCGATGCACCGCTATCTACAAGAATTTGTGCAGAATGTCCATTGATTTTACCAGTAAAGTTTAACAATTGTTCTCTATTACTTTCAATATTTATCAATTCAATTCGATTGTTAAAAACTGTTGTGTTATTTTCAACATTCGAAAATTGTGAATTTCATTTCTTCTTGCTGAAACAATTCTTTGCAAAATGTCCCATCTGTCCGCATTTAAAACAACTATCCTTTGGTTGTTTTCCTTTGTTACCAGATGTCTTATTATTATAATTATTATAATTATTGTTATAATTATAAGATTTGTTTTCTCCCAGATACTCTAAACTAGTATCTATTGATATTGGTTCTTTATCGTCTTGTGATGAAGACTGATCATAACTATAGTTATTATTAAAAGGTCTACTATTAAATTCATACATGGCAGTGTCATAACGAATAGCTATATCAATTGCCTCATTTAAATTTTGTGGTGCTCTATAAGATAATTCAATACGTGTAGATGATTTAAGTCCTCTTAAATAATTTGTAACTTGATCTATATCTTCCATGCCTTCAACTTGACCTATGATGTTTTGAAACTGGGTGGTATAATTGCGAACACTTCCTGTTTATCGCAATCTTTCCAGTTGTTGTCGTAGGTAAGCTTGATAATTCGGAGGTTGAAAAGCAGTTGTTACAGCAGTTTTGAATGTATTCCAATCTGCCCATGGTACACCATTATTATTATGTGCTCTCATTCGAGCAAGGTACCAATGCATTGCAGCTTCTTTCATTCCTGTACTGGCATATTGACATCGAATAGTTGCATCATTGATTTGTTGTGCATCAAAAATAGTTTGTACCTGCATTAACCAAGCGGATACATTTTCTCTTGGGTCTCCCTTAAATGTTGGAATTTGTACGGAGATTCTAGGTATGTTTACTGCTGGTGCCTGTTGACTATTAGTAACAGCTGTAGTTAGTGCAGTTATTAAATCCTGAAGCTGTTATTGATCCATTGTTTGTTCTATGTTATTTGGATTCGGGTGTATAGGCTCAATTTCTATTGGTTGATCTTGTGCAACGTTGTTAATTAAATATCCAAGTTATTAACAATATTTAAATTATCTTCTTTAATATTAGATACTGGTGTGGCAATNTGTGAAAAGTTGCGAAAATTTTCGAAAACTGTGTGAAAAGTTGCAAAAATTTTTAAAAAATTTACGAAAATTTTCGAAAATTTACGAAAATTTGCGAAAATTTTTTGCGGAAATTTCCGAAGGTGTCGGAAATTTGCGTAAATTTTCAAAGTGAAAATTTGCGTAAATTTTTGCCTATTAAAATTTCCTGATGTACATGTCGTTAAAACTAATTTGACCTTGACTCAACTCTTAAAATCTCAATTTTTAATTGCGTCTGACTCAACTAATTGCGTCAATTACTAGTAAAAATTAAAATTTGACTTGACTCAACTCCAATTTTTCTCAATTTTAATTACATCTGACTCAATTCAATAGTTTTGACGACATGTATAGAATGCACCACCTTAATCTCAGCCTGTTTCATTATCAATTAAGCTTTACTAAAGCTTTAATTTTCAAACAATGTGAAAAATCCTTTATCAATAAAATGAATAATCGTGTTAAATTAATTCACCACTATCAAGATTTTAAATCGTTTTTTAACAGTTTTTTACATCTTATCTTACTAACCACTTTAAAATACTGAAGCCTTATGAAAATAATAATTTTTATTGTAGACAATCTCTATCAAGATTTCAAAAAACTAAATTTTATTAAAAATAACAAAATTACTGAAATATATTTAAAATGGAATAAAATGTATTTATTATCAAGAAAAGAAAATTATGAAGAATCTGATATTACTTGTCTGCAAGTAACAATATATATCTTTATACAATATTTTAATTTGTTACATAATAATTTTTATTAAAATTTTTTCTAAATAATTTCAGGAATCAATAAATGAATAGGCAAAACTTTTTATTGAACTATTTAAAGAACATTCAAAATCTGAGCTTCAATTCCCTAAATTACATTCGTGGGTGTTCCATACACAGGTCGAAATCCGTATTTCGGGCATATATCGGGGGCCAATCGAATAGATATCGGGGTGGCTGATAGGTAACTGATAGGCAACTGATATGTTCCCGATAGGTGTAATATAAATATGTCAGGGATCTATCGGTCACCTGATAAAAATCGGGCACCCGATATATTTTTTAATTTTTTTAAAAAAATTTTTATGCCCCCGATAAGTGTATTAAATATAACCGATATTTATTCTGGTACCCGATTTTTGTAATGTATATCATGTACACGATTTGTTAAATATATATCGGGCACACAGATCAAAATCAAAAATATCAGGTATAGTTTTTATAAGTATTTATAATGTCATGATATGTGGATGATAAATAATATTTCTCTGTCTGGTGCCCGATATTGTTATTAATATCGAATTTCGGGTGCCCGATATTTTAAAAAATNGTAAGTCCTGCGTAACTTGATAATCAGTTTTTTTAAAAATTTTATTTTTATCTTTCTCTTTGTTTTTTTTTTTTTAAAAAAAATAAATAAAACTTATACTTACCTTGTCTCTTGCCTTTACCTTTCCTCTCCTCCCTTTACCTTTCCTCTCCTCACCTTTCGCTGGTTCGTGGGAATACTTGTGGGGTCGAAATCGTCGAAATCGGCGTTGCGAACGTACGGTTAAAGGTGAGTTTTTTTTTTTTTTTTTGTTTTTTTTTAAAAAAATAAATAAAACTTATACTTACCTTGTCCCTTGCCTTCTTCTCCTCACCTTTCGCTGGTTCACCTTTCGCTGGTTCGTGGGAACACTTGTGGGGTCAAAATTGTCAAAATCGGCTTCGCGAATGTACGGTTAAAGGTGAGTTTTTTTTTTTAAATAAATAAAACTTATGTCTCTTGCCTTTACCTTTCCTCTCCTCACTTTATCTTTCCTCTCCTCACTTTACCTTTCCTCTCCTCACCTTTCGCTGGTTCGTGGGAATACTTGTGGGGTCGAAATCGTCGAAATCGGCTTCGCAGATGTACGGTAAAAGGTGAGTTTTTTTTTTTGTTTTTTTTTTTAAAAAATAAATAAAACTTATACTTACCTTGTCTCTTGCCTTCTTCTCCTCACCTTTCGCTGGTTCGTGGGAATACTTGTGGGGTCGAAATCGTCGAAATCGGCTTCGCGGATGTACGGTAAAAGGTGAGTTTTTTTTTTTGTTTTTTTTTTTAAAAAATAAATAAAACTTATACTTACCTTGTCTCTTGCCTTTACCTTTCCTCTCCTCCCTTTACCTTTCCTCTCCTCACCTTTCGCTGGTTCGTGAGAATACTTGTGGGGTCGAAATCGTCGAAATCGGCTTCGCAGATGTACGGTCAAAGGTGAGTTTTTTTTTTCCTTTTTTTTTTGTTTTTTTTTTTAAAAAATAAATAAAACTTATACTTACCTTGTCTCTTGCCTTTACCTTTCCTCTCCTCCCTTTACCTTTCCTCTCCTCACCTTTCGCTGGTTCGTGAGAATACTTGTGGGGTCGAAATCGTCGAAATCGGCTTCGCAGATGTACGGTCAAAGGTGAGTTTTTTTTTTCCTTTTTTTTTTGTTTTTTTTTTTAAAAAATAAATAAAACTTATACTTACCTTGTCTCTTGCCTTTACCTTTCCTCTCCTCCCTTTACCTTTCCTCTCCTCACCTTTCGCTGGTTCGTGAGAATACTTGTGGGGTCGAAATCGTCGAAATCGGCTTCGCAGATGTACGGTCAAAGGTGAGTTTTTTTTTTCCTTTTTTTTTTGTTTTTTTTTTTAAAAAATAAATAAAACTTATACTTACCTTGTCTCTTGCCTTCTTCTCCTCACCTTTCGCTGGTTCGTGGGAACACTTGTGGGGTCGAAATTGTGAAAATCGGCTTCGCGAATGTACGGTTAAAGGTGAGTTTTTTTTTTTCCTTTTTTTTTTGTTTTTTTTTTTAAAAAAAAATAAATAAAACTTATACTCGATTTTTAATAATTATTTATCTATTAGTTGGAACGGAATTCTAGATATTTTTAATTAGATCGATTTTTAATAATTATTTATCTATTAGTTGGAACGGAATTCTAGTAAGAATAATATTATAAATTAGATATTTTTTTCATTATATTGATTTTACGAAATTCTAGATATTTTTAATTAGATCGATTTTTAATAATTATTTATCTATTAGTTGAAACGGAATTCTAGTAAGAATAATATTATAAATTAGATATTTTTTTAATTATATTGATTTTAAAATTTATTTATTTATTAATTGGAACGAAATTCTAGATATTTTTAATTAGATCGATTTTTAATGATTATTTATCTATTAGTTGGAACAGAATTCTAGTAAGAATAATATTACTTTAAATTAGAATTTTTAATTATAATTATTTATCTAATAGTTGGAACGGAATTCTAGATACTTTTAATTAGATCGATTTTTAATGATTATTTATCTATTAGTTGGAACAGAATTCTAGTAAGAATAATATTACTTTAAATTAGAATTTTTAATTATAATTATTTATCTAATAGTTGGAACGGAATTCTAGATACTTTTAATTAGATCGATTTTTAATGATTATTTATCTATTAGTTGGAACAGAATTCTAGTAAGAATAATATTACTTTAAATTAGAATTTTTAATTATAATTATTTATCTAATAGTTGGAACGGAATTCTAGATACTTTTAATTAGATCGATTTTTAATGATTATTTATCTATTAGTTGGAACAGAATTCTAGTAAGAATAATATTACTTTAAATTAGAATTTTTAATTATAATTATTTATCTATTAGTTAGAACGGAATTCTAGTAAGAATAATATTGCTATAAATTAGAATTTTTAATTAGATTAATTTTTAATAATTATTTATCTATTCGTTGGAACGGAATTCTAGATATTTTTAATTAGATCGATTTTTAATAATTATTTATCTATTAGTTGGAACGGAATTCTAGTAAGAATAATATTACTATAAATTAGAATTTTTAATTATATTGATTTTTAAAAATTATTTATTTACTAATTGGAATGGAATTCTAGATATTTTTAATTAGATCGATTTTTAATAATTATTTATCTATTAGTTGGAACAGAATTCTAGTAAGAATAATATTATTATAAATTAGAATTTTTAATTATATTGATTTTTAAAAATTATTTATCTATTAGTTGGAACGGAATTCTAGATATTTTTAATTAGATTGATTTTTAATAATTATTTATCTATTAGTTGGAACGGAATTCTAGTAAGAATAATATTACTATAAATTAGAATTTTTAATTAGATCAATTTTTAATAATTATTTATCTATTAGTTGGAACAGAATTCTAGATATTTTTAATTAGATCGATTTTAATAATTATTTATCTATTAGTTGGAATGGAATTGTAGATATTTTTAATTAGATCGATTTTTAATAACTATTTATCTATTAGTTGGAACGGAATTCTAATAAGAATAATATTACTATAAATTAGAATTTTTTATTATAATTATTTATCTATTAGTTGGAACAGAATTCTAGATATTTTTAATTAGATCGATTTTAATAATTATTTATCTATTAGTTGGAATGGAATTGTAGATATTTTTAATTAGATCGATTTTTAATAACTATTTATCTATTAGTTGGAACGGAATTCTAATAAGAATAATATTACTATAAATTAGAATTTTTTATTATAATTATTTATCTATTAGTTGGAACAGAATTCTAGATATTTTTAATTAGATCGATTTTAATAATTATTTATCTATTAGTTGGAATGGAATTGTAGATATTTTTAATTAGATCGATTTTTAATAACTATTTATCTATTAGTTGGAACGGAATTCTAATAAGAATAATATTACTATAAATTAGAATTTTTTATTATAATTATTTATCTATTAGTTGGAACAGAATTCTAGATATTTTTAATTAGATCGATTTTAATAATTATTTATCTATTAGTTGGAATGGGATTCTAGTAAGAATAATATTACTATAAATTAAAATTTTTAATTATAATTATTTATCTATTAGTTGGAACGGAATTCTAGATATTTTTAATTAGATCGATTTTTAATAATTATTTATCTATTAGTTGGAATGGAATTCTAGATATTTTTAATTAGATCGATTTTTAATAATTATTTATCTATTAGTTGAGTAAGAATAATATTATTATAAATTAGAATTTTTAGTTATATTGATTTTTAAAAATTATTTATTTACTAATTGGAACGAAATTCTAGATATTTTTAATTAGATTGATTTTTATTAATTGGAACGGAATTCTAGTAATATTATTATAAATTAGATATTTTTAATTAGATTGAATTTTAAAAATTATTTTATTTCTAGTAATAACTTTACCTATTTTAGAAAATACTAGCTATTAAAAGCAGAAATATTTGTATTTGAATAGTTGTTTTTTAGTTATATTTTAATAAAGAAATATGTAAAACTTATATTTTATAAGGGTAAATGTAAAATGTAATGTCTAATGTGCCACTTTGTACCACTGAGTTACAAATTAGCAATTAAAAAAATATGGGTGACAAATAATACAACACTATTGATAGTTACAGATTAGGAAGTTTATTTAATAATTTAAGTGTGGCTTGATTGGCTATCAAATAATATGAATAAAGAGATGATAGTATTTTCTTTTTGATGTAATTTCTAATTTTTAATTTTTATTCTTTATTCTTTTTTTCTATATATTTTTTTTCTATTATGCAGACACCACCACCACCACCACCAAAGAAATCAAGGAGAGCTATTCGATTTTTACGTAAAAAAAATTGGAAAAAACAACAACAACGACTACGACCACAACAACGACCACGACCACGACCACGACTACAACCACAACATCAACAACAACAACAACATGAACAAAATGAGCAAGAACAACAACAACAACAACATGAACAAGAACAAGAAGAACAATTACTGCAAGAAGAAGAGCAAGAAGAAGAGCAAGAAGAAGAACAAGAAGAAGAGCAAGAAGAAGAGCAAGAAGAAGAACAAGAAAAAGAACAAGAACAACAATTGCAACAAGAACAAAACCAGCAACAATACCAACAGGATTTAATTTTTAATCCAAATCAAGTAAGCATTTTTATTAATTACTTGAAATATAACACTGATCAATGAAGAAAAATAGGCAAAGGAGATTTGAAAATAGGCAGGAAGATTTGTGAATAATTTGCAAGTAGGCAGGGAGATTTATTATTTGCAAATAGGTTAAACCAATTTGTGTTAAATTTTATCAATTTTGATCATTAGATGTATGATACTTCACAATCAAATTATTCAATTATTTAATTATTTCAATTATGTCAATTATATAAATCACAAAATAATTATATTAAATTACATTAAATTATTTGAATGTGAATTATATCAAATATCTTAAATTATTATTTTTATTTTATTATTAGCATCGTTACCAAGGTGCTTCTCAAAAGGTATCTATAAAAGAGATGGAATTTTATCAGAAATATTTATGGAAAAGCCAGTCTCTTAATCCTTCTGATAAGATACCAACTGGAATCCATAATAAAATACCTTTGTGTAATTTATTAGCTGGAGTTTTAATAAGGGAATGCACAAGAAATTATTCACTTAAGTTTTCCAACATTCCTTTTGGTTGGCTTAAGTTAATAATTTCAAATATAATTATTAAAAAAGATGTTGATTGGGATCCTGAAAGATGGATCAGTTTTAGATCTTGGTTTAATCTTAATAATCATCATGTGAAAGGAAAGATTGAAAAATCTGGACTACTTAAATATCTTTTAAGAAAAAAATGGGATATACTTCTTAGAGATTTTTCTTTTAAGATTGAAGATGGGATTATTAAAATTGAAGATAATTTAACTGTTCCAGAATTGGAATTAAAGAATTCAGCAAAATCAAAATATAGATTAACAAGACAGGATAATCAATTAGTAAAAAGTGCACACTGTTTTGTTAAGCCAGGATGTATAGTGGATCAAAATGACCGAACTTTGATTCACTTAGAAAATATAGATGATCAAAATGCCTTAATTCAAGCTACCGATGCAGTAAATAAGTACTATTCCCATTTAATGAGTGACAAAGCACATAAAAGCAAAGATTTTTGTAAAAATTTTGTTGAACATTTTGGTGCTTATAGAAGGTTTACTAGTCTTCCATATACAAGTGCTAATACAGCTAGTAGTCACAATTTAAATCATCGACCATGTGTTGATAATTTACTTAATAGTCTTGTACCATTATCAAACTATGTTAACAAATTCATAAAAGACTATTATGGGAATATGTATTCGAAGTTGAGAAATCTTTCCTGGGGTCCTTTTGCTCCAAAACCTTTTGGAATTTTTCCAATGATTGCTATTAATTTCAATACTCTTAGTAATTATCATTGGGATAAATTAGATGCACCAAATTGTTTATGTTGCCTGATACCATTAGGTGACTTTCAAGGAGGTGAACTTTATTTTCCTCAACTTCATACCCTTATACCACTTCAACCTGGTAAGGTTGTCGCATTCTCTTCTCACTATTTACTTCATGGTAACTTTCCTTTAATCCATGGAGTTAATAATATTAGGCATAGCATCGTTTATTTTGTTCATAATATTTTTTTTCATAAAGAAGACAATTTTAATATTATGGAAATTGATAATGCTGAATTAAATCAACTTGGACCTGGACTTTATAATAATCGAGGCTTAAATAGTAAAACACCAACTTTTACAAGGGCTCGAAAATTTCAAACCAAGAAATATGCTAATGATGATAATGATATTAATCAACGGCGAAAGTATTGGTAAGTTAAATAATATATATAATTTTATTAACAAAAAAATTAAAAATTAATTAAATAATTATTATTTATTTTAGATTTGATAAATAATTATAATGTACAAGTCCAAGAATAAAATTTTATTCCAATTATTGTATTGTTGCTGTGATAATAAAATTCAATATTTAATAGTCCTTATAAAAATAAAAAAATTGATTTTTTGTAATTTATATAAATTAATAGATCTGACTTAAGTAATAATGTTATTATTATTGTTATAATCATAATAATCATCATTACCATTATTGCCATCACCATTGTTACCATCATCATTGTTATCATTATTATAAATTGTTTAATAATAATTAATATAAAAACAATTAATTAATAGTATTAATTTATTATGAAATTATTGTTACCATGATTATTATTAATCATCTCCATCATTGTTGGTTCTTCATTCTTTCATCCATTATCTATTATAAAATAAATAAATAAATAATTTATTATGAAATTATTGTTACCATAATTATTATCATTGTCATTTGTTGTTAGTTTTTTCTGTTATCTATTACAAAATAAATAATTAATTATCATTTAGCTTTTTCTTTTCATTTTAATTTCCTCCCTTTAATTCCTTCCTTCTTTCCCCATTCCCCTCACTTCACTTGCTTCCCCCTTTAACCGTATGTCTGTGAAGCTGATTTTGACCATTTCAACCCCCATGTGCTC